>JAMQGT020013368.1:0-53714 GCA_024447675.2 Pterophyllum scalare
CACAAAAGTGAGTACACCCCTCACATTTCTGCAGATATTTAAGTATATCTTTTCATGGGACAACACTGACAAAATGACACTTTGACACAATGAAAAGTAGTCTGTGTGCAGCTTATATAACAGTGTAAATTTATTCTTCCCTCAAAATAACTCAATATACAGCCATTAATGTCTAAACCAGCAGCAACAAAAGTGAGTACACCCCTTAGTGAAAGTTCCTGAAGTGTCAATATTTTGTGTGGCCACCATTATTTTCCAGAACTGCCTTAACTCTCCTGGGCATGGAGTTCACCAGAGCTTCACAGGTTGCCACTGGAATGCTTTTCCACTCCTCCATGATGACATCACGGAGCTGGCGGATATTGGAGACTTTGCGCTCCTCCACCTTCCACTTGAGGATGCCCCAAAGATGTTCTATTGGGTTTAGGTCTGGAGACATGCTTGGCCAGTCCATCACCTTTACCCTCAGCCTCTTCAATAAAGCAGTGGTTGTCTTAGAGGTGTGTTTGGGGTCATTATCATGCTGGAACACTGCCCTGTGACCCAGTTTCCGGAGGGAGGGGATCATGCTCTGCTTCATTATTTCACAGTACATATTGGAGTTCATGTGTCCCTCAGTGAAATGTAACTCCCCAACACCTGCTGCACTCATGCAGCCCCAGACCATGGCATTCCCACCACCATGCTCGACTGTAGGCATGACACACTTATCTTTGTACTCCTCACCTGATCGCCGCCACACATGCTTGAGACCATCTGAACCAAACAAATGAATCTTGGTCTCCTCAGACCATAGGACATGGTTCCAGTAATCCATGTCCTTTGTTGACATGTCTTCAGCAAACTGTTTGCGGGCTTTCTTGTGTACAGACTTCAGAAGAGGCTTCCTTCTGGGGTGACAGCCATGCAGACCAATTTGATGTAGTGTGCGGCGTATGGTCTGAGCACTGACAGGCTGACCCCCCACCTCTTCAGTCTCTGCAGCAATGCTGACAGCACTCCTGCGTCTATCTTTCAGAGACAGCATTTGGATGTGACGCTGAGCACGTGCACTCAGCTTCTTTGGACGACCAACGCGAGGTCTGCTCTGAGTGGACCCTGCTCTTTTAAAACGCTGGATGATCTTGGCCACTGTGCTGCAGCTCAGTTTCAGGGTGTTGGCAATCTTCTTGTAGCCTTGGCCATCTTCATGTAGCGCAACAATTCGTCTTTTAAGATCCTCAGAGAGTTCTTTGCCATGAGGAGCCATGTTGGAGCTTTCAGTGACCAGTATGAGAGAGTGTGAGAGCTGTACTACAAAATTGAACACACCTGCTCCCTATGCACACCTGAGACCTAGTAACACTAACGAGTCACATGACATTTTGGAGGGGAAATGACAAGCAGTGCTCAATTTGGTCATTTACGGGTGTAGTCTCTTAGGGGTGTACTCACTTTTGTTGCCGCTGGTTTAGACATTAATGGCTGTATATTGAGTTATTTTGAGGGAAGAATAAATTTACACTGTTATATAAGCTGCACACAGACTACTTTTCATTGTGTCAAAGTGTCATTTTGTCAGTGTTGTCCCATGAAAAGATATACTTAAATATCTGCAGAAATGTGAGGGGTGGACTCACTTTTGTGATACTATTTCACAGCACTTTGTGTAAGAAAGAATCTTCTTACTTAATTAGGATAGTTATTGGTCCTGGATAGGATGTTCATAGGTCAAATGAACTGCACAGATTTTACTAGAAATTAGATTAAATCAGTTATTAAAGCGTCTTCTCTGGTTTTCATCATATTCAGCATTACATGAGTGGCTTTATTCATGGAGCGTAGGTCATACAGGAGCTCTGCAGTCACATCGCCAGAGCACAGAGCTTCTAACAGAGTCGTGTTTAATTGAAGGTTTATGCAGCCTTAATGAGAGCAGAATCTGAGTGAAATCCAGACGGTCACAAAAAGAGAGAGAGGATAAAAGAATCCAAAGTGACCTGTGGACAGAGCTGCCAGCTGCTCCTTTTCCTCCCTCTGCCTCTGCCAGGACGTGACTGCTATCCTACGAGTCCATATTCAGGTTGGGGGCGTTCAAAAGACAGATTTTTAGCCTCGCACATTTGAGTTGGATTTCTGTCCGTCTGTGGTTTTACTGCTTGCTCGGAAGCTTGATTTATCACTGATGGAAACATAATGAGTTGACTTGATCACAAGTAATGAAGTCATCTTCGCTCTCTCTGTTTCTCTGTGCCGTTTGTCCATGTGAGGATGGGCTCAGGTGCACACGGTGAAAGACGGAGCAAAGAGTAAACTAACTACGCCTAAATTAAATAAATACTATAAATAAAAGTTGTTTTTTTTAAGGTAGTAATTTATTTTCTTTGCATTCGAGTTTTCCAGACTGATGTATTTGGGTGTAAGGTTTCATGAACCCGTCGGGTCTGCAAAGTGTTTGAGCCATTTTATTTTGATAGTTTGAAGCTAAAGATGTTTTTATCAGACATTGGTGGAAACCATAAACTTCACAGGGGTACAGACCTGTCAATCACAGAGTAGGTACTCTGCTTGATCATTTATTTTACAACAGCGACTGAGATAGGTGCTGCCTCCTGCTGGTGAATAGAAAAACTGCATATTTAAGGACGCTGCAGCCTTGCTTTGCTTTTAAGGCCTCGAGGCTGCATCTGTCTTTTATATGCAGTCTGTGGTAGTCACCAACCACTGCAACAAAAGTGAAAAAATAATAATTTTAGTTCTGAAGTTGCTAGAAGAGAAGAAAACAACAAAAAGTGGATGCTATTGTTGCTTTCTGGGACACTTACTGTCTCATAAGCCGTGGCAAATGTATAAGAGCATCTCAGATTTTTTTTTATCTTGTTGGTTTTCTGCCAAACAGCTGTAAAAAAAAAAAAAAAGTTAATGGATTGGATTATTTGGCACCAGCTTCATTTATGTGCTGTGTTTTAGCATTAGGTCACTGTTTGCTGCAGTCTCTGTCAAAGATAAATTCCTTTGTTTATGTAGGTTTTTTTTCTGTAGGTCTGTTGGTAACACGATACCCAAAGGTTAAAATGGTCCCTGTGTTGGGTAATTAAATTAAATTGTTTTTTGTAGTAATGTCTGATTTGTGGTTAAGAGGTTCTGCCAGTCATGTCTAATTGAGTCTTAATGAAGCTCTAATATGGGCTAATTTGAGTGAAATCCAGACTGTCCCAAAAAAAACCATCAAGACACATGAAAATTTTAGGTGTGAGTTTGCAAATGATTCATAGTGATGAGAGGATTGACTGAAAGCAGCAGGAGACGTCCTCTTTGTGAATCACAGGTCTCTCCTCACATGCACTCGCACATTAAAGAGCCTGCAGTGCCAGCATACACACAGACTCCCTGGTTGAAGTTTGAGCTGCTCTCAAACAGAATAACTAACACCCCCAACGTCACTGGCAGCCCCCTCCACGCATGCATGCACAAACACACACACGGAGTCACGAGGCGATTGGCGTCAGAGCCGAGGCTTGCTCACGCACACGTCTATCCCGCTCTCGCTAAATCATTGAATTCCCCTCACAGTTTTCTGAAAGAGAGAAAGGAGTAGGGTTGCCCTCATTCAGTCGAATCCCTCCAGAGAGGAGAAGCAAGGCGAGAGGAAGGGAGGAGGAAGGAAGGGAGGGTGTGATGGAGGAAGATGGAGGAGTTGAGAAAGAGGCAGCAAAGCTAGCAATGAGAGCAGAGAACAGAAGAAGTTCTGTAGCCTGTGAACCTGATTTGACTTTGTCTTCTTTTGTTGGTGCAAAGTCTGTCCACCTCACCGTGCACTTCTGAATGTACTGTCAGCTTTTACAGTCGCTCCTTATCGACTGTGATGTCAGACATCACACACAAAGGCAAATGGATGATGATGGATCTTTCCCAGCTTTTAACCACAGGCCTCCTCAGCTTCTCTCTCCAACTACATTTTCCTCCATCACAGCTGCATCCATCTGTGATGAATTTATGATGGATCTTTCTTTTTTTCTTTTTTTTTCTTCCTCCCTCATTCTTCTTCATCTCGTTACGGCGGTCTCGAGAGTGAGTTCATGCAGCCAAGGACAGGGTTGGCAACCGGCATGTGTTGTTCCCATGACAACATGTAGTGAGGCAGTCAAGTCATCAGATTTATCAACGTGTTTTTACTCGCAATGAAAGCTGCCGGTGGGGTACACAACTCCACTGTTTCTCTTTGCCTCGACTCTCCCACCACAGACTTTCATGTGTTACGCCGTTCTCTTGCTTCGCCCCAAGTCTTGCTGGCGACAGCCAGGCTGTGCTGCATCCTTTCTTTTTCCCTTCATTCCATGTTATGCTTGCAAAAATGTCTTAAAGGAAACTTGCTACTAATGTATCCGCTTGCTATTTGAACTTTTCTTCTGTCCTTTAACGCCTACATACAAATCCTTTAAAACCAAATACTTGGTTCATATTTCAATGACAGTTTTTTTTTTTGTTTTTTTTTAAGTATTATGTACTATGTTGAGAAGCTCATGTGCAGTACATATTGGGACCAGACCTTCCTTGATAGGCCACAATCCTTCCATTTGTCAGTTAAGTTCAACAAAGACCAATAAGCAGTCGTTCGACCCCGAGTTATTACGTGCATCCAAAGCAAAGACTGTAAAAAATGGACGTAGCTTCCATGTCTGAAAAGTGAAGTGTCTTAACCCTGCAGTCTTTCCAATGGCCAGCAGGAGGCGACTCTGGTTGCTTAAAGAAGTCTGATTGTATCTGTGAGGAAATGACCCTACTTCTCACTTGTTCCTTGACCTCATTAAACACCTGAGTTGAGTTTATTATCTCTAGTTTCTCTAATGAGATCACGGTGGCTATGTCCATCATTTATATACAGCCTATCATCCAAAGCCTCATAAAGCATGTTTCTCTATTAGAAATGTGTCAGTGAGCCACATTATTGTGCTGAGTGTACTTTTATTATAATAATGTCCATGGGAACTGTAGGAGATCCAGTTCGTCTCCAATTGAAACTGTTTTTGAAAATTAAGGAGCCTTTGGAAAATATTATCCTATTTAAAAAAACTGTTAAACACAAGTAATTAAACTACTGTGAACATTTGTTTTTAATTTGCTGACAGAGTAGAAACGTGACTGTGTTACTGTGTTTAAGAGACTTAAAGGACAAAACTATAATTGGCACTGATACAAAGGGGAGAGGACGAGGGGAGTCCTCCTTGGACATGACGAAACCTGTCAGTCAGTTGTAACTAAGTAACAAAGTGTGCACTGCTAATGGGCCTTTAAATAAACCACCTTCTTAGTGTATGTGTTTAAACTCCACACTGATCTCTGGGAATATAAAACTAGAAATAAGATATCAGGAAGTTAACAGTTTCAGACTTTTTTGCCACTTAGGAAGTTAAATAAAGAGCCAAAGCCAAAAGAAATGAAGTCACTGAGGAAGTAAAATCACTGTAATAACTACTTGAAAGGTACAGGAAGCACAACTCCCTGTCAGCCAATAGCAGCTCAAACCAATAGATAAATTACATTTTAGACTCATGTTACTCGGGCTGTACCCTAACCCTAATGACAGCAGTATGTGCAAAGTGCAAACAAAGAAAAACTTCCTTAAATACAAATGAGGCAGCAAGAAAGCTACCTGAGTAGTAGGTGCTACCCCTTCAGCACCAATAGATACAGTCCTTGCTCTTTAAATAACCGCAGCTGAATGGTGATTACCTGCAGGCTTCCTGATTCAAACAATGGCATGAGGAAGGAGGGACCGACTACAGCTGATGTGTGCAGACCGACCGTCTGCAGATCAAACCGTTTTCTTGTTCTGCATATGTTCAGATATCGGGGGTGTGCAACAGTGTGGCTGGAATAGTTACATGTGCTGAATGTTCGGGTTAGCAGTTGGGGGGGATTTGATCTCACCTCCATCAGGGTTACACATGTAGTCGACCCTACAAGGTTGCAGCTGCAGGTGAGGTTCAGGTGTGTCAGCAGACAGATTGTTCACCCGTTCATGTGCCACCCCTTTACCAAAGTTCCCTTAACCTGCGTGGGATAAATCCATCACCCTCTTGCTCTCACTCTTGATTTTTCTCTCCATCACAGGTATTTCTCGTCTGGATGATCAAATATTCATCAATCGCAACCCTGGAGTGCCGTCAGTGGTGAAGTTTCACCCCTTCAACACCTGCATCGCTGTGGCCGACAAGGACAGCATCTGGTCAGACTGAGGATGCCGCATATTGAGATTAAATGTTAAACAGATCATACTGTGATCTAGTTTCTAATGAGGTGTGTGTGTGTTTTAGCTTTTGGGACTGGGAGAAGGGCGAGAGACTGGACTACTTCTACAATGGAAACCCTCGTTATACTCGCATCACATCCATGGAGTACCTGAACGGACACGACTGCTCGTTGCTGCTCACTGCAACAGGTTTGTAGCACGCGCGCACACACACACACACACACATTGTGAGTTCACAAGCACAAGTGCACCCAAGTTAACAGCGCAAATGTCCACGCCCACTAGCAACAGCAGAGACTCATTTGTAGCAGCAGCGAGCCTTAAACTCTTGACTGTTAGCCCCCCCACACACACATGCAGAGCACTCGTGCGTAGTCATCATCATTCATCAAAAGAAGAAAGCAATTACCCTCCATGGCTTTATCTTCATCACCCACAGGAACCGGAGAAAACAACTCGACATTAAAATACAAACACATTTATTTTGTTTGGTCTTCCTGCGTTAAATTAAGCTAAGAAACTTTGATAAAAGGCTTCAATTTTGATAAATCTGAATTCCATCTCATCAAAAAGTAATGTGCACTTATTCAGCTTTTGTCCATCAGTCATACTCTGAAGGATAGCAGGGCAAGACATTAGTTATAAAAAAGAATCAGCATTAAAAAAGTAAAATGCAGACTGTAAATCAAGTGGAGACTTTTATGTCCTGTAATAGCTTCCTCATAAGAGTGCATGGACGTGTTTTATGTTCAGCTCGGTGTCTTCGCCGTGTTTCAGCCGCAGAGGTTTTTAGGGTTAGACTCCTGCCTCGTTTCTTTCTGACAAGATGCTTTCAGGCAAAGAGCCCTTTAAGGTGCTGCTCTCCAGTCTTTATCTTCCTTTGAGGAGTGTGTGTTTAAGACACCCGGTGTTGCATGTTGTGAAAGAGTCTTAGTTCAGGGTTTTCATCAGCGCAGTTCAACACTTAAAATCCATTAAGGATGCAAACAGGATGTAGCTGTCTTTGCACTGCAGCTCCTTCCAGCCTCAGCCTTTGCTCCACTCTGCATTTTCTCACTCTTTACTTCCCCCTCTGTATCTTTCTCTCTTTGTCTTCTCTTTCCAGACGACGGAGCGCTACGTATCTGGAAGAATTTCGCTGACCAGAAGAACCCGGAGATGGTGACGGCGTGGCAGGGCCTCTCCGATATGCTGCCCACTACCCGAGGTCAGCCCTCCATCAGCACCCACAGTAAAGACCAGCGCTCTTTATTACTGTGTCACCGACCCATCCACACTCCCACCCATACTTCAAGAGTGCATTTCCTCCTGTAACTCCCTGGCAGCCCAACTGTCCTCATGCATCCCAGTCACACTTCCACATTTCCCCATCTACAGAGCTTTCCCTAAAACTACAGGGAAGAAATGGACGTAAAAATACTTATTGCTGAAAGCGGTGCAACCACAATTAGAGTAGAAATGTTCAAATTAATGTAGAATGTTAAATTTAATAAAGTGGATTAAGGTTGCATCCACACTATGTTTGTATATATAAATACAACTCAATCCAACCCATATAAATTCTAATGTCAGCACAAAACCGTGAAATTATACAGCACTGCAAACAACAGGTAGGTTTTTTCTCTGGATAAAAGGTGACACTAATGCGCATTTCAGCTCCGACCCCATCAGACCCAGCAGTGAGCACTCACTCACACAACTCACTCACACCGCTTCAGTTTTAATTGCAATTGATTTGTGCTTTAAAAAAAAAAAAAAAAAAGTGTTTGCATAAAGCTGCATTCATCGCACAGAGATGTTCAAATCACTTTCAGAGGCAGCGGTCAGGTCAGCACCATCAGCACACAGAGCAGACCACGTAAGCGTTACTGGAAGTCCGGGAGAGTTTGTTACCAGCTGTATTAAAAAATAACTCAACTGGCACAAATAATAGGTGAAAAATGACACTGCAACTTTATTTCCACACTTTTAAGTTATTTCTGCTACTTTGGTGGCAGGTTGTGGATTTAAAGTCCACAAATGTAACTAATTTAAACTCTGCTGTCAGCTCACCTTGTCACATATTCCACATCCATCACATATACCTGTCATAGCTGAAACAGTGGGGGCACGCTTGACCTACTGCGGGCCCTACATTCGAAGGCTGCCCAGAATCAATCGTGAAATGCAGAAGGTAGGTATTTCTCATTGGGGATTGCTCACGTTGCTTCAGTGATCGTTATAAAACTGGGACTGTGGACGCTGGTGGATCCACTGCCGCGTTTCCCTTCCGTGTTGACACACGTGCACACAATTCACAAATATGAGAACCGATTCATGCACCCACTGCACACGCATGTCAGAGACTTCCACCCACTTCTGTGTTGTGAGGTTACACACACTCTCCTGAACTCTCTCCCCTGCTTTAAATTTTCTGCCTCGAGCGTTTCTCAGCCGATACTACCTGGGTGCTTCTGGGGGGGCAGCCGTGACAGCTGTAACTGAATGTTTCTCAGCATAACCTGTTTGATAAATGCAACAATTAGCTACATAAATGGTGCATTTTAGCGTGAGCAGATAGGTGGACAAATGTAATGTTTTTGCAGAACACATCTCGTATAAGATGCAGCACCGTATTTGGCTAATTGGCAACAACCGGAGCAGAGCTGTCAGAATGAGTGACTCGGCTGATTCACTGCCTGACTGCATATGTGTGCAGAGGTGTGGACTTCGTGCTGTGCGCACATACGTGTCTTTGTCATTACCGAACCGCAGAGTCACCAGAGGTCTGTGGGGACCTGCAGGGAGTAGACGCACTTAACTAACACCAGTCTGTGCCCGACTCTTACAACACAAATCACCCGAGACGGTCTTCCTCTGCGGAGGACTCTCCCACAGCGGGCCACGGCCATGTTTTCACTCAGACTTTAACATTTAATGGTGTGCTTGTTATCCTGGATGTGTCGCTGGTGACAGTCGACTGTTTGCAGCCTGAATGCAGAACCGAGTGAAGCCGCTCAGATGAGAAAGTTTTACGGAAGAATCCAGCTTCAGCTTGTTGTGCTCCAAAATTTAAAAAATAAAAAATGAACTTGGCAGTAGATCTCAAAAACCTCAGCAGCAATCTCACCGACACTCTGCTTTCCCTGGTGCATTCACACCTACCACCTCCTGGCCCAGTATTTGGTTCTGAGTTATTGCCATTGCTTGGAACGTCTTTCAGATCGAGTACAATAACGCCTTGTTTAGAATTTTTGCGATTTTTAGCGTTGCCTCGGCTGCATTAATAATGTAAAACCCAATGAAATATTACACAGGTCTGTCTTTTTGCTGCCAAAATCCTGCTCTACCTCTGTAGGCAGTTGCAACAAGACTGAACATTTCTCAAGGAGATGCTGCCAGACAAACACACACTCACACAAGAGTACCAGCAGGACCTGTCCTCACTCAGCCCGCCTCCCCATCATCCAATAACGTGCTCGTGTGCTGTTTTTCATCAGTGATCCATCTCTGTGGACTGTCTGGCTTGTTGTTATTTTGCTGGGTCTTTGATATTGTTTTGTGGTCCCCCCCCCCCCAGACAGAGAGAGAGGCTGAACAAGGTGGCAACACCTCCGAAGCAACAAGTCTCGCAGTTGTTTATGTGATATAATTATTATTTAATCGTGCACCTTCATTATTTCCAGGTGTCCTTTTTATTATTGACCAGGCACAAACTTTAAATCCCAAACACCGATGCTCGCTCAGCTCCACCCTGCCTGCTTTTCAGCCCTGTGGTGAAGGGATCTTAGATTCTCTGTCCTGCAGGTTCGGATGCTGGGGACTCAAATCTTCTTTCCCTCTTTGATGCTGATGTGTCATTTGGGAGACGCCGTGCTGGGAAGCAGCCTCCTTGTTCATCCCTCTGCTCTTTGAGTGCATGTAGAGTAATACTCATGAAGTGCAGGGAAGTACTTATCGTCACTTCATGAGTATTACAGCTCTTTTAGGTGTGTGGATGTTTGGGTTAGCATGCACAGGGGGTTCTTGCTAATTTGTTGCTTGCTTTGTTACGTTCCCGCTCTCCTCCCTCTCCCTCCCCTTCTCCATCTTTCTCCCTTCCTCCATACACTCCTCTCCCCCCTGCTCGCAGGTCTGGCCAGAAGGGTCTCCATCTATCTTGACAGGAGTAAGCAAGGAGGTGAGTGCTGCAGTTCCCTTCGATTCTCCCTCACTCCCAGAGCAAAACTGCTGCACTAAACAGCACAGGGGTGTGCCTCTTCATTTTTAAATTCATTTTATTTCCCCAACCAGCACCGCGCTTCATTCATTCATCTGTCTGATGATGTTCCATCGCTCCATCCCTCACAGTCAACCCAAAGTTTAGGGCGCTCTCCATGAAGAAAAGAACTTCCAACAGCACTAAAAAAAAAGATTTAATTAATATCAAAACCACGAATCCACACCATGTTTTTACGCATTTCAAGTCAGGTGTTACCAGAGTAGATCATTTTGCAGATGTTAAATGAGCCATTAGAAAATAGTGACCACTTACATAAGCAAAACCGACACATTTGACCCACTTTGAAGGTAAATAGTGAACGTGGACTGTCGACTCCACTGGAAGCTTCATATTCAGCTAGCTGGCTAACTATGCTAACACTGTATCCAGGAGTTGGTTAAAAAACACCTTCTTCAGTCTTACTTTTAATGTTTTGAAGCTGACTCGTAAGATCATGTGGTCATATGAACCTAAGGTAAGATTTAAGAAGGTTTATTCGTCACATGCACAGTTAAATACAGTGAAATGTATTTTGTACCTGCAGCCGATAGTAAGTGGTAAAAATATATAAATATATAAATAAATCTTTTAGATCTTTTTAGCCCTTAACCTGCACTGCTTGGCGTAAATGTCCTGCAGGTTGGGGAGGGTATTTCTGATCATACTGAAACTGTAACCCCATAAAGTAATCTCTTTGGCCTTGTAAATATTTAGTTCATAATCTGCTGTAGTTTTCAGAAGGACAGCAAAAATGATCACCCTTAAATCATCTTTAAAGCCCGTGTGTCATTACTTCAGCCACATGCACACCGCTTTGACTTGTGAACAGATCCCATGCTTGACAGCTCCAACTGGTTACGCAGTTGCTAAATTATGGGACGATGCCCGTTCTGAACAGTCCGTTGCAGGCACATTTGCAGATGGCTACTAAACAATTCTTTTGCATGGATCCAAAGTGTCCAGTTACTCCTCATTGTCACCCCAAACAGCTTCTTTCATTTGTTTTTTTTAAAAAAACACATACACAAATTTAATCTGGTCTCAGGGGTGTCGGTGCCGTGTGACTTTTGATAGCATCGAACCAACCAGTATGTCTCACTGGAGGGTTCAGCCTGTTAAACTTCAGAGGGACCGGTGAAATTACAGGACTATGGCCGGCAGCAGGCTGGGAGAGGTTGTTCCTGCAGCTGCACTGCATTAGTATGCAAAGGCTGTGGCTGGAGGTACAGCTTTGGGCAGAAAACGGGAGGGATGAGGTTTCTAGGTAAGAATGTGAGAATTCTTAAGAGGTGAGGTCAGACAGGGGTTAAAAGAGGTGGATAAATAGTTGGATGGCAGAGGAAGACTGGAGAGATGGGGAGAAAATAAGGAAAGAAAAGTTGGAGATGACTCTGAAATAAGGTCAGGGTGGTGTTTATTTAAGGCTGGGAGGAAGCACGCGGGGAGCAAACCAGACTCATCGGTGTTTGTTCTGGGGTTAGAGGGACCGAAGCACACGGACATCACATCTCTGCAGATTAGACTGAGAGACGATCTAATTAAGTTCTGAGTCGCATAATTTTAATATGTTACAACTCGATTTTATGTCCTTTCTCTTAGTTTCATTCCTGTTAATGGCGTTAGGGTTAGGTTTTTCGCTCTTTCTTTAATCATCGTCCTCTTTGTCCCTTTTCTTTTGCCTGAGTAAAAGTAGGGCAGGCCTCTCCTCTTCAGTTTAATGGAGGCAGATTTTGTGTCCTGCTTTACATTCAGCTTTGCTGCCTGGGACCTTGTTAACATCAGGGCTCCGGAAACTTGTGTGCAGCTGCAGTGATAAAAAGGCCACGATCTTCTTTCGTCTGCAGCTTTTACGTGAATGCACATCACAGATTTTCACTGAATTTTCAACGCACTACATAAAAAGCCAAAGAGATTATTGCAACTCCAGCGTTCTAAAAACATACAAAACTGTATAGAGAATCAGAAAGATTTGCAGTGTTTAAACCACCCTCACACTTTGTGACCTGACAAAAACCTCCGACTCTAATCTGTGTGAGCATCAAGTTTATCAAACTTTCCCTGATTTACTAGCAAGTAAGAGAGGCGACTGATTCATTTAACATGCTTTACATGCTGTTATTTGATGGCATTTTACAACAAGATATCAGCTAGTAGAACTTCCATGTGTCCTGTTCTCGTTGGGCTTTTCCTGTTTCCTGGGCTCTAATGTTCGGAATTTCCCTAAGTTGTAAAAAATGATAAATTTGTTAGTCTTCTCTCCACAATAATCACTCTGAGCTCTGTGTCAGCCTGGCAGGTCACGGCTCTTTCAAAGGTTAAACAAATCCCAAAGTGAGGAAGTCTCCCTGCCAGTCAGAGCGCTCCCGTAAGATGACATCATTGGTCTGTTAGACGCACACACATGCCGGGCAGGCTCCCAGTAATCCTGGAGGTTTATTACCAGAATCCTGGAAGACTTTTTCAAAGAAAACAGGATAATGAAATGAAGAGCTTGGGAAACGCTGAGGGAGAGGAGAAGCAAGAAGGCCTCGGCGCGGGTTTTAATGAGCTGCAGTGTGTGGGATAGTTAGGCCATCACTGGAGATAATGATGCAGAATAAGGAGGCAGAGGAAGGTATCTTCTCCACAGAGGAAAGATGGGAGTGAAGCAAAGATATTTATGCAGAGGAATAGATAAATATCACAAATGAGGGATTTTCTTTGCGTACTGGCGCAGGAGCATTGAAGATCCACTACAGGCCCGCTGGCCGTTAGTGGTGTTAAACTAGCTTTTTTTGCTAGTTGAGGATGCAGCCAGGGAAAGGCCATCTGCTAACAATATCAATGCTGTTTTTGACTGGGCACGACTCGTGCAAAGAGGGCGAAATCCAGGATTTAAAGAGAGAGTAAACATGGGAGCTATCTATGCCTCCACCTCTGTAATGTGGTTTCCAGCTGAGGAAACGTTGCCCACACTGCTTTTGCTCCAGCTTCTTCCTCCTTACAACTCAATTCTCCACGTCCGTATTGATTTCTGTGTGGGTAACTATGACCCGCTCAGGCCCACAAAGGTACCCTCTAAGGCAGGATGATATCCCGTTTTGAGCAGCTGTGTGTTGTCCACAAGAGACAGAACTGAGAGGTGTAGTTTAAGGTTTCAGATCCGTGACCCTCTGAACGCAGAGGAAACTTGGTTTGACAGCTGTTGGGAAGAATTTAGCCACCTGACAGAAGGGAAGAGATAACAAGGGGACGATACAGGAGGAGCGGAGGTGGGCACCTGGCTCGAGAGGCAGAGAGAGAGAAAGAGAAATGATCTGTCACATTTTTGTCTGATGAAGAGCATTTGGAATGGCTGAAATCTCCATTGTGGAGAGATTGTTTTAAAGGCGACAGCTTCAATTTGAACCACAGCTTTATTATGCTACTTTTAGTCAGCACCTCCGTGTAATAATTCACATTTGGCCCCGTGACTCTGTTCTGGGACCTTCCTGCCTGCCATGTGAATGCATGTAAAGCCTGAAGCAGGGAGAGCAGGAGTACAAAACAGGCTTCAGTGCCAACAGGTAGGACACTGATTAAGTTGGACACAGCGTGAAACGGTGGCACTGGGGTGGAGGTGTGTTGTGACGCGGTTTAGTCAGACTAGAGCAAGTTGAGCAGCTTGTTCCAGGTGAGGTTCGGCAGTTGGATGCATAGAAAGATATCAGCTGATTTGCCAGGACTGCAGGATGAGCTCGACTTTATTTCCTTTCGTGCCCTTTGACAGCCAGGATCAGCGCCACGCCACGCCTCTGAGTTTGGGAGCCGCTGCCCCAAAGAGTTTCTTACTGTGAGCGCACACAGAGGAAGATGTTCATGAACTCTATGTAAATCTTAGGGAAAGTTTGGTGATGTCCCCTCCTCCGCATGCTTCAGTGCATTGGGGAATCTTCCCTTCTCCTCTCCTCTCATTGTAACCCAGATTTCCTCATTACCAGTCTGTCAGCCTCAAAGGGAATGCCGCCTCCTCTCTTTTCACAGCGTGAGAAGCCCACGTCAAGCACGGGACTGTGAGCATCTCTCTGACAGAGCACAATCTTGTGAAGTGGTTTCCCCTGCATGCTGTTCCACCAGCACGTGCCGAGGCACACCGGCAGTGTGACGCCTGAGCGGGCCGGATGATGTCACACCCGGGGATTTAAAGCCACCGCACGGGGCTCGGGTTTTCCTGACAGTCTAAGCTGAGTCACGACTGATTGGGGGGGGGGTTTGAACGATGAGATCAGTGGGAAAAGATCTCTAGTAATGTTCACTCTTGTTCTCCAACGTTAAAGAAAAGCAAAGTAAATAACTTCTTATCCTTCGTTTTGTGAAAGGAGCAAAGTAGCATAAAAATAAGCAGTGTTACAAAAAAAGTGAAGTGAATGTATAAAGCAGGGTGGTGACATGGGTGGGTGAGCTGGAGATGGCTATTGATTGTGTAAAAACAGGAGGAGGAAGTGACTCAGAGAGAAAGGAGGAGGAACCGGAGGAAACGGAGCTGTGATGAGTTTCCAAAGGGAAGAAAAGGAGGCTGTTTCTGTAGCGTCTGTGGTGAAAGCACTCTTGCAAGAAAGGGGGAGAGGGAGATGGAGTGCCCTTTAATGTGTGTTTTGCTTTCTACCTGCTCCATTTTTTCTTCTCCTCCAACATTCAATCCTCCATTAGAGCATCTGCACTCTGGCTTGTGGGAAATGCATTTCTCCATCTGCTGCAAGGTTATCACAATGAACTGAGAATGTTTATTCTGTCAACTACAATGGGGAAAAAACTGAATCCGCGTTATGCACTTTGAACCCTAACTCAGCTAAAATAGAAAAGCACAAGATACTGTATATTTACTGAGAATCAAGCAGTTTGTGTAACTTCTGACACATACCCCCAAACCGAAAACTACACGCTTTGTATTCTTTGTATCCACTTTGAATAATCTCCTCAGTTTAATTTGACCGGTGACCTTCGTAACCTGTCATTTCCCATCTTTCGCATCACTTCCTGTCAGTTGGGCCGTCATTGAAGGCAGAAAAGCTCCCAAAATAATGCAGAAGAGCAGCGCATGTGGTTAAAGTGCCATTGAAATGTCACCCACCCACATTTTCCGCACTCTGTGATCCAGACAATGGGACTTTGACCTGTCTAGCACTTGTTATCAGCTATAGCATGCTGGTCGATTTAGCCTTTAAAACTGTGCGGTCTCCGTGAAGCTTCTGTTAATTGAAGCCACATGTTCAAATGAGCCGTGCTGCAGTCAGAACCTGCTTTGGTGAGCACCGAGGTCCTGCTCGCTTCCTCCACCCAAAGGTTATTCTTACTGCACGGGTTTCCTCAGTGCGGACAAAAAGAGGAAAAGGCAGAATTACTGAAATCACATTGCTGCCTTCAGTTGCTCATTAAAGTAAATTATGAATATTTTGCACTTGTCTTAATAGACATTTACTTCATTATTTATGTCTTATTCTTGAGAGTAAACCGTTTGTAGCATTTGCTGTTACATTAAAGCGATGCAGGGCTGCAGTGTCACACAAAGTTGCCTTGTAACTAGACTTAAGTCCATTTGCTAGTATCAGGTTGGACCCCGTTTGCCTTCTGAACAGCCTTAAGTCTTCGTGGCTCGGATTCAGCAAGATGCTGCAAACACTCCTCAGAGATTTTGCTCCGTGTTGACAGGAATGCGTTTCACAGTTGCTGCAGATTTGTCTGCTGCACATCCATGAGGAGAATCTCCTGTTCCACCACATCCAAAGACGCGCCATTGGATTGAGATCTGGTGCCTGTGGAGGTCATCTGAGTGCAGTGAACTCACTGTCATGTTCAAGAAACCAGTTTGAGATGATCTGAGCTTTGTGACATGGTGCGTTATCCTGCTGGAAGCAGCCATCAGAGGATGGGTACACTGTGGTCATAAAGGGAAGGGCAGTGGTCAGCAACAATACTCAGGTAACCTGTGGAGTTTTAAACGTGCTCAGCTGGTAGTAAGGGGCCCAAAGCGTCGCACCCTCACTCTTCTCGTGAAGCTCGCTGTCGGCTGCAGTTAGTTTCCGTCCCCGGGCGTTCCCGAGCCGGCACTGTTCACTTGATTCCTGCTGTGACTGCCAGCATATGAAGAGTCCTGCTGTCTTCAGCTTCTTCCCTCCTCGCTTTCTCGCTCGAGTGCCATTTGACTCATCAAAGCTGGAATCTGCTGACAGGCGCAGTTCCAGGGTCAGCGTTTGCATCCCCCAGTGGTTGTCCTGAAAGTGAGGATGCAAAATGCTAAACAGTGCTACAGTCTGCATGAAGTGCAAAATTATACACTCAGGAATATGTAGGCTTGGTTTTAAAATACTTCTGTTGCACCTTTAGACTCTGCAGACAGCAGGTTTCAGTCCTTTCTTTGTATTTATTAGTGACGCATTGTTGCAGGAGCCTGCTGCACTAATCTTTCATTTGACTTGGTGCATGTGGAAGTGTGCACCTCCTGAAACCTCCAATAGGCTGTGTGGGTTGTGTATTAGTGTGATCAGCACATGTTCTGTGTGTTTAACAGCTGTGTTTGTAAAGGTCCTTCTTTAAACGAGATTAAAAACATCAAATTCAGACTGCAGCTCACAGACTGTGTGCAAATTATTCTTATGCTGTTTGTGTAATTGTGATTAAAAGCCACCTTCTGTTGTTTTGAAAACAATAAATAATCCCTGTGTGTGTTTTATGAAGCGCACATTCTTGTTAGTGCTCGTTTATAAGCGTTGCTGTGTCGTCCTGTGTTTGTAGGGGCAGGCATGATCGTGGACTGGGAGCAGGAGACGGGGCTCCTCATGACGTCCGGAGACGTCCGAGTCATCAGGATTTGGGACACCGACAGAGAAATGAAGGTTCAGGTACTCGACGCACCTCACTGCATTGTTTTTGTCTTAATTAATCAGTCCTGTTGACCTGGGTAAAAGGCTGAACTGCAGACAAATGCAGAATTTGTTGGCTTGTGCTGGTCAAGTTTGACTCTCGGCCCTCCTTCTAGTTCCTAAATCATTCTAGTGACCTTCTGATTTAGTTTATTCTTCTGTGCTATTGATCACCTTCATGTCTCTGGAAAGTACTTTTAGAAAAATGTGATAAATGATCTTGTTAGTCTCTGAAGCTGCTTCAACATAAACAAGAGTTCCCATAAATTACCTGTTTAAAGGAAAGTTTCACCCAAAGCAGCCGTGTGGCTCTAAGGTAGGTTTTTTTCCTCAGTCAGTGTTCAGAGTAAAGGTGCAGGCTCATGACTGTGCCGTGGAAGTTTCAACCTGAACCTTAGTAATAGGCTGAACGAGCCTTTTACCGCCATTTATCATAAATCCAAACACCCACGGAAAAGAAGAACACAACAGAGGAGGTTCATGGATGCGATGAAGGAGGGCATGCAGAGGTTGGTGTGACGGAGGAGGATGCTGAGGATGGAGTGAGATGGAGGCAGATGATCCAAAACCCCCTAAAGGGAGCAGCTGAAAGATCAGCATTTTCTCTTCTGTGCATCCAAAAATCACACTTTGGTCTTTTCATGTGATTTGTTGACAATAAGAAACCATCCAAAGTAATCCTTCAGTAGGATTTTTCCAGGTTTCATCCCGTCTCCGGCGGCGTGGAATCATTTGGGTGAAATCTGCAGTTTAAGCTGTAATATTCATCAGGAACAACTCGGATCACTTTGTTGGTGCTAAAACATGAAAACAACCCTGTTTGCAAGACTTTTCACATTAAAACTTAATGTGTTCATGGAGCACTCTGCTGCTGCTGCTGCTGCCGCGTGTTTGGGTGAAGTAATGGAAGTCCAAGGCAGAGCCAGTACCATTAGTGTGGTTTCTTTCTTTTCTCCTCGTTTTTACACATCTAATGGACCTCGGTGTGCTAATCATTGTCATGATGGATGGACTTAATACAAGTACAAATGGCCCCAGTCTCGCCTATGGCTGCACATTGATGCTGGGCCCAACTTCAAATGAGCCAACAGTCAACAGGGCACATGATTGATGATTTTAAAGGAGGTTTAATGTGAAATGAGTGTTACCTTTACACATTTTAATAAGAGGATTTGCTCGTGTGTGTGTGTGTGTGTGTGTGTGTGTGTGTGTGTGTGTGTGTGTGTGTGTGTCAGGACATCCCGACAGGGGCGGACAGTTGTGTGACCAGCCTCTCCTGCGACTCCCAGCGTTCGCTCATCGTTGCCGGTCTGGGTGACGGATCTGTGCGGGTCTTTGATCGGAGGATGGGCCCCAACGAATGGTAAACCTCCCTCCTCATCACTCTGATCATTCATACAGCCTCCCGCATCATCAGTTTCTCATCACATTAAATCAATTTCAGATTTATGATTTCTCAGCACAGTTTTATTTTACCGTCTTAAATTTATTTAATTTCACTCAAGAACACACATGGCAATTTCTGTGGGCATTTAGTCCTGCATTATTCACTTCTCTAATCTATATTAATTATATATATTGTGCCGTAAATCTCCCTTTGGGGTTGCCTCCTCTTTTAATGGACCCCGGTGACACTGCATGGCTCCAACTTGGTTAAACATTATTTTAATTTCAGCCCCTAAGGGGAAAAACAAGACAGTTAAACCACGAAGTGGCTCATAAATCTTTAAATAAAGCTAATTTAATAGCTCCCCCTCAGGCTGGGAGTTACGTCTTTCAGCAACTGTTGCCTCCCCGTGTAGATCAGTTCGGGCATGACAGGTGACATCATGTTTGAGATGTTAGGAAATAAGGTTAGGATCTCATGGTGAATGTATAGAGGAGCGTCTTTTTTCAGTGCTGGGGAAAAAAGTGTCCTGATAATCTGTTGTTAGAGAGATCGGATGCTCTTTGTACCAAATCTGGGATCTGAGTGTAGAATATTTTTTTAGAGAGATGCCGATCAGCTCCAAGAAGATGGTTTCATCCATTCAATTCAGGAAGGCAGTCTTTTTTTTTTCTTTTCTCATTATGATGCCATTCTGCCACCCAGTGGTTTCTCATCCACATTACATGCAATACCACAGAGAGCATCTGTGTGTCTGTCTGTGTGTGTGTGTGGGGGGGGGGCGGTTTCACTATACTACTCTGCCTAGCCAAGAAAAAAACTCACCACCTGAGTGTAGCTGAGCAATTACATAAGAGCCTCCCACTGAATCATTACTGCACTGATTAACATGTTTATGTTTGCAGCAGATTCTTCAACCCAAACTGATGCAGTGAGCAGGCTCACTTTTCTTAAACACCCAGGTAGGAAAACAGATCCTGTGGTCATAGAAAAGATGTTGCTCTATTTTAAATAACCGACCTGCATCAAGCAAAGAAAACAACTCAGGAGAAGCTGAAACGAAATCTGGTTCATGCGCTGTTAAAACCTGGGAGGACAGAAGTGAACCGTCATCTTCAGGGAGGAAATGTGGTTGACTAAAAATCTTGAATGACTGGAATCAAATAGTTGAAAAAAAAAAACTCAGCAGTTGAACTCACAGCTTTGTGTAGTGGTGAAACAGGAGCATTTCCACACTCACGATGTGAAGACAGCTTGGAGTCTTAGCAGAAGCAGTTATCGGTGAGGCTAATCAGACAGATGGGCGTCAGTTTGGTCAGGACCATAAAAATGAGACACTGGAGTAATGGAGACAGGTCATGTGGTCAGATTGGCCCTGTTCCAGAGCGGTAAGAAGAGACACTCCCATCAAGGTTCAGCAATGTTGTTTACCCAAAACATGAGGTCAGCTGACTGTTTTTCCATCAGCGTTTTTTTTTCTTAGCCGATGACATGGACATATTCCAAGAGGATTCATGGGCTCAAACTGTGAAAAAGTGGTTCAGGGACCTTAATAGGTCACATGATAGGTGGACCAGGGTCTCACAGCAGTTTCACCCAAAGCCCCTAGTGGTCATGACCCACGCCTTTTTTCACACCTTGGCTCATGTGATGATTCACATAATCAGTAGCGGTCCAAAGGGGACAGCTCCCACTAGGGTTTAAATATCTTGGACTCCCCACCCTTTAGTTTTTAGAAGTGAAGAAGCCTTTTGGATTGGGGGTGAAATGTCTTTCTTTTTTTTTTTTAACTATGACCTGGATGACTGAGAATCTGCACATTCAGAATGCATGAGATCTTTTTCATATATGGATGGGCCACTATGAAGTCAAGACTTTATCCCCGTGTACTCAGCAGTCCGACTCTCCCTCCGTCAGCACAAGAAGAAATAGTGCAACTCTGGACCGAAATAAATGTTGTGTAACATGAGCTGATCTGATGCTACGGCAAATGCATGCTGCCGTCAAAGCAGCAGGCAACAAAATATTAGTGTGTGCCTTTTTTTGCCTGCAATACATTTTTAATGTAGGCAAAACAAACTGGTCCTCCCATACCAAACAAAAAATACAGCAATCCAGAAGCACCAGGAAAAGAAAACAAGCCATTTTCTCAGCATATGGGATTTTGGATATGTTTCACCTTTCCAGATTCCTTTCCAGGTTATCATTTTGCTACTGATGGCATTGTCACTTATACAGTTTTTTTTTTTTTTTTAATCAAACTAAAAATCTGAACTTTAACCCTTTGCCTCAGAACTGATTCCACATATTTTCAAGTAACTGTGGAAACAAAGTATGAGGATTCATAACCAGCAAGTCAGTGAACGCACACACAGAGTGTTTATCCACACTGCACCCACGGATGGTCCTTAATTACATTACATAAGTTGTCTGTACAGGGAGTACCCTGTCTCTCACCCTGTCACAGCTGGGATAGGCCAGGATAAACAGGATAAGCGGAAGAGAATGGATGGATGGAGTTGTCTGCAGACATGTCTTCTATTCGTGTGTTTTTCTTTGTACAATGCCTTATATAAATTCTAAATTTGCTCATGTGGTGTTTTAGGATTGCTGTATATGAATATTTTTCTGCAGTTAAATCCCTTTAAATTTGATAAAAGCCCAGGCTAACAGACCTCAAGGTTAATGTCACATTAAATGCAACAAAAATATCTTTTTAAACAGTTTGATTTTCATTCAGGTGGTGTTAGGGTCACTTGGTTTAACTTTCTTGTTGCAGTGCTGGGTTTCTGGCTCGTGAGCAGCTCCACTTTTGTTCCCCTCTCAGGACGTTTTAAAGTCACACAGGAAAATGTTGCCTCATTTCAAAGTTGTTGTGTTTCTGCAGTCGTGTGATGACCTACAGGGAGCACGGAGCCTGGGTGGTCAAAGCTCACCTACAGAAGGAGACAGACGGGCATATCATCAGCGTCAGGTATCCTTGTTCCCCTGCTAGGACTCACAGACAGTAACTTGAATGTTTTCTTGCTTGTACTGACTCTGATTTTCCCGTCAGTGTCAACGGAGACGCGCGCTTCTTTGATCCACGGACGCCAGAGTCCATCAATGTGCTGCAGACGGTGAAAGGCTTAACGGCTTTAGACATCCACCCACAGGCCAACCTGTTCGCCTGGTGAGTTGGTTTGTGTGGGCATCAGGTTGAACCTAAGCTAAACTCAGCGACTGTGAGCTTCAGAACATTACGAGATGTTTTTTCCTCGGCTGCATTACGCACCTGTGTGTTACAAGTAACTCTTCTCTTTCTGTGTGTCGTTGTCGACCCTCCAGTGGATCGATGAACCAGTTCATAGCGGTCTACAACGCAAACGGGGACGTGATCAGCAACATTAAGTACTATGACGGTTTCATGGGACAAAGGATTGGTGCCATCAGCTGTTTAGCCTTCCATCCCTACTGGGTAAAACGAGAGCGATCATGCAAACCTTTCACAATTACTCAACTATTTATTCTGCGCGCTCTTTGGGCCGTTTGTTGTTTTTGAGCAGACGTGTGAAGTTATATATTGATATTGTTGTCTGAACACTTGCTCCTCACACTATCTCCTGAGGCTGTAATATTTTACATTGGTCCTTACTACCGGCTTGCTGAACATAAGGATTCCTCTCAGGTCAGGATGGTGTGGGCTGAAAGGAAGTATGAAGGAATAATACATGGTATATAATCATGTTTGATTATATACCATGGGTGGCCTCATGTGGCCACCCGTAGAACTGCAGGTTTGACTGTTGGCTTAATCAGGTGGATGATTGCTAACAGGTTTGGTAGCAGATAATCTTGTCAGTTTATTTTTCCACTTCCCACAAGTGGTTAAATGCGTGTCCGTGACAGACAAAGGTATATCAAACCAAAAATATAAACATCTGGCTGTTAAACAGCTGTTTACCTGTAAATATGCCATCACACTGTTGTCATTCAGCAGCTGTTAGCTGTACCGCTCCTACGTGCAACCTGAGACATGACTGTTTGATTTCCTTTTTCCTGAACTTTTCCCTAAATGGAGAAAACCTCGTTAGCTCATCTGTGCATGTTTGATTAAAGCAAACTGCGTCGGAGGCTAGCATTAGCTAAATTTATATTGCTATTAGCAGGTTTTCGAGTGTTAAAGTACCCTTATTAGATTAAAGGAAAGTGCATTCTAAATTAGATGCTCTCAACATATTGTTTACCACAGCTTAGATGTTCCTGTCTATTCTGTGTTTGTGAGTGCACACACACACACACACGCGCACACACACAGTCATCTGTAATACTGTAAGTAACCTATTCTGTCTCTTCCCTCCGTCTCTCCCCAGTCTCACCTGGCGGTAGGCAGCAACGACTACTACATGTCCATCTACTCAGCAGAGAAGAGGCTCAGATAACACACCAGCATCCATCACCTCTCTTCCCCATCAACACATATGACTTGTGACCCTCAAGCACCGGGATGTAAATGAGTTTTTTTTTTTTTTTTTTTTTTATGTACATATGCAATTACCACCCTGAATGTTCTAGTGATGGCTGCTGATGAAAACTCCTGCTACAGACGACTCTATATATATATATATATTATTATTATCATTGTTTATTCATATTCTTATTATGAAGCTAATGATTGTAGACTTGGCTGTGCTGAGTGTGTATATTTAATAGCATATACAGAAGAAGAGAGGTTCTATTTTAAAAAAAAAGAGAGAGAGAGAGGGAAAAAGTGGTACCTGCCGGTCACCGGGGGCCTCTGCTCGCCACGCAGTGAGCATCACTACCTGAACAAACTCTGACCCAAACCAGATGTGGCGAGAGAGGGATTTGCCCAGAGGACAGCACACACACACACATGCTGTTAAACACATTCACCGGTGGAGGAAACGTGGACTCGCCGCTCCGCTGGGCCCCGGTGTGTAAACTGGCTGAGGATGCTGAGTTTTGTGACTCTGCCGCCAAGACGTCTGTAAGGACGGACTCTGATTACTGTTCACTGACACGTCAAGCTGGCAGACGTGATGAGTTTGTTTTTGTGTGTGTTAGAAGGAATTATAGCACAGATGTGCCCTGCCCACAGCGGGCTCTCATAGCCTTGGACTTGTCCAAAAAGACACCTGCTCCCATTCTCCTCCTGGCTTCCTTGATCCCAACGTGCCAAACAAAATCATCATTTCCTTGCAGTCCCCTTTGCTGTGGCTCTGAGGGGTGTGTATGGGGGGGGTATTTATTTGTTTGTTTTAGATAAACCTGCTTCGTTACTGGGATGACGCATGCCCTTGTATCTAGCACAGTGAGAGGAGAGCTAGCCAATCGCCCGGTCCTACCTGGAGACTGCAGCAGCTGCCTACCTGCCTCCGCAAAGCAATAAGACTGCTCACGATCGATCCAGCCTCAAGTTCGTCCTGTCTCCGGGCAGCGCTTCCATTTGAAGGGGATGGCAGCGTCACAGGCTGCTGTGTTGCCACAGTACAGCAATACAAATGCACCCATTTCCATTCACAGCAACAAGTTTCTTTTAGACTTCATCGTGTGGGTGTGCTGAACCCACTTGCTGTTACAGTGACGGGAAAGATGAGTTTTATTGGTTTACCTGAAGGTTAAAACAAGCTGTCACAAAAAAAAAAGAACTCCTTTTTCTTCATTCTTTTTCATTTTTATGGTTCCTGGAAACACAAATAGGAGTTGAGCTGCTTTCTAATTTAACCCAATAACCGCTGTTTTTGATAAACCTGCACTGCAGGGTGTCGATTGAGTTTTTATTTTTGCTTTTACTGGCAGACTTCTTTGGGTTGAGCGAAAGTGTGTTGCATGCTAAGAGAGCGCTGACCCACCTGTTGGTGCTCATTGCATCAGGTTTTAGTCAGCGCCCTAGACTTCGCTCAGGTATTTCATGAGCCCCCCCACATAGCATGATGTGCAGGTGAGGTCAGTCACAAGGAAGATATCATAAGCTGGCATCAATGTGGTGCTCTTTTTTTTTTTTTTTTTGTGCATCATCACCATCATCGTGCCTCTCCTGAGGCAGCTTTGCCTTTTTTTGTAAACCTTTTTCTCTTCCTTGTATTTTTTATGTTTTTAATTCTACTTTGTCTTGAGCTCGGAGGGTGGGGGCGAGGGGGTTTACCCGACGACCGCCCCCCTCCTCTCTTTTCCCGCCGCACCTCCCATCACACATCTGCATCAGGCCCTCCCGAGCGTTTGCTTTTCCCTCGCAGGAGGAGTGGATTTGTGGACTGAAATTGAACTGGGAGCACCAAACACACCCACAACATGCAGTCTGGACACCACATCAGTCTCCACCCTCACACGGTCACTGAGCTGCTCCACGCCCTGGGCTCAGACTCACATTCATCTCTGAGTATCCTGCTTTGGGTTTTAAGATTTTAAAGCCGGACAGAAAGACTCTACCGCGGTAGCGTGAAAGGAAACGTGAAACAATCGGGTTTGTGTCTGTGACTTGAGACTGCTTTGCTGACTGTGGTTTATAAGGCAGGAGATGAAATCATTGAAATAAACCAAATGCAACACTGGATTTTGTCTCTTCCTTCGATGTGTCTTCAGAGCAGTGCCATGATGTGCCCCCAGATATTGTTTTACCATTTTTTTTGTGAAACACACTACAAATAGAATATGCTTCGATACATGGGGTAAACTTCCTAATTATGAATAATTGTTCACAGGCCTCTGTTGTCTTCTTTTAATTTTAAGCTTCAAAGAAAACTTAATGGGAAAAAATGTTTGTCTTTTCTGAATTAAAATATCAGGAGACCCTCTTTGACTTAAGAGCTTGATTTCATGAGCAGTTATGACCTCCCTTTATTAACAGTTATATTTTGGTTGCGGTTTTGTTGGGAAATGCAGGCACCTTCACTTCTCTAGACACCACGTAGCAGCCTGAATACATCATAGATGCATTGTCTCATATCCCGAAGCCGTATCAGAAACATGAAAGCTGTCTGTAATAGAAACATTTATGCTACACAAAGCCGCCGGCATCCCGGTGATTCAACCTGAAATTGGAATAAAACCGGATTAGAGGAGGAGAAACTTCCCCCGCTCACTCGTCACATTCGGTTTTAAACACCAAGCTGGACTTTTAGTCTTCAGTGAGCTGGTGGTCATTCCTTCCTGGTGACAGTCATTTTTTTCAAGCTTGGAAAAAGCTCCACTGGCCTTTGCAATTCCTTTAAAATCACTCCTGGATTTTTGGATTTGGACTCTCAGTTAACCAGTTGTTATCAGTAACATCCAGTTAGCAAATTTAACAGCATTCAGAATCACCCAGTTCTGCAATAACCAGTATTTAATCTTCATGTCCTGTTTTACTAACCAGCTTAGTAAAACTTAAGTAGCTCTGTGTGTGTGAGAGAGAGATCTTTGGAGGACCACAAGTATACATTTTAATAAAGACTAATTCACTAATTCTGCAATAAAAGCTGCCATAAATTAATTGGATGTATTTGTAAATTTAAAAAATTGCCAAAAAATTGATTTTACTGAGCAGCTAAAATAATTATTTAAAAACAAATTACAAATCAAATATATATATATATGAATAAATTATTAAAACTAAAAAGGAAGTAAAAAAAAAAAGTTCAGTCATGAATTAAAGAATATAATAACTAAAATGCAATTTTATTTATTTAAAAATTCAAATGAGAGAAAATTTTGGCGCTAAATTAAGGATAAAATTAAATGCAGATTCATTTTTAATAACTTTTTGTATTCTTATTTCTGCCTTTTAACTATTTTGTAGTTTAATTCAAAGTTTAATAAATTATTTGTCAGTGGGTGTAGAGCTATTAGTGCATGTTTTTCATGTACAGTTAGATATAAATCTAATAAGATGCTTCATCCATCATAATACATTATCATCATTAATGGAATGATGATCAGTGAGAGGATCTCATCATCACCTTTAAAGATTATCATCCTGTTTCTGATGTCACTTCCTGCTGCAGGTGGTAATTAAACAGGTTCACTGCTTCTAGCTAGCTTGGGGTCAGGTGACTGCATGTTGTGTATAACTAACTCATCATACTCATAATAATTTGCTAATAAAAGAAAGTAAGCTGAAAATGAAGATTTAAAAAAAAAAAATCTGAGTAAAAATTCAAATAAATGTTTTTTTCTTTTGCCAAAATCATGCAGACCGACCTCAAGAAAATTAAAAGAACAATTTTTAATCAGTTCAGCATCCAGTCAGTTAAACCTCTGTGATATTGATGCGGTCAGTAAGTATCAGAGGGGGGTGTTAATCAGTTTCAGCTGCTTTGGTGTTCATGAAATTATCAACAGGTGCACTAGAGGGGCAACAATGAGACAACCCCCAAACAGGAATGGTTTTTCCCCTCCTCATCTTTTCTGACTGGTTTTCACTAGTTCTGCATTTGGCTAGGGTCAGTGTCACTGCTGGTATCATGAGGCCATACCTGGACCCTACAGAGGCTGCACAGGTAATCCAACTCCTCTGGGATGGCACATCAATATGTGCCATTGCCAGAAGGTTTGCAGTATCTCCCAGCACAGTCTCAGAGCATGGAGGAGACTCCAGGAGACAGGCAGGAACTCTAGGAGAGCTGGACAGGGCCGTAGAAGGTCCTTAACCCATCAGCAGGACCGGGATCTGCTCCTTTGTACAAGGATGAGCACTGCCAGAGCTACACTGGTGTGAATGTCTCTGACTAAACAATCAGTAACGGACTTCATGAGGGTGGCCTGAGGGCCCGACGTCCTCTGTGCTCACTGGCCGGCATCGTGGAGCCCAACTGGTATTTGTCATAAAATACCAGAACTAGCAGGTCCACCAATGGCACCCTGTACTTTACAGAGATGAGAGCAGGTTCACCTGTGACAGACCTGAAAGGGTCTGGAGAAGCCGTGGAGAACGTTTTGCTGCCTGTAACATCGTTCAGCATGACCGGTTTGGTGGTGGGTCAGTGATGGTCTGGGGAGGCATATCCATGGAGGGACGCACAGACCTCTACAGGCTAGGCAACGGCACCCTGACTGCCATCAGGTATCAGGATGAAATCCTTGGACCTGTCAGACCCTACGCTGCTGCAGTGGCTCCTGGGCTCCTCCTGGTCCTGACAACGCTTGGCCTCAGGTGCAGGCAGTTTATGGAGGATGAAGGAATTGATACCATCATCTGATGCCCACGCTCACCTGACCTGAATCTAACAGAACACCTCTGGGACATTATGTTTCCGTCCATCCGACACCTCCAGGTTGCACCTCAGACTGTTGAGGAGCTCAGTGATGCTCTGATCCACATCTGGGAGGAGATCCTCCAGGACACCATCCATCGTGTCATCAGGAGCACCGATGTTCTCAGGCATACATACAATGGGGGCCACACAAACTACTGAGGGCCATCCGGAGTTGCTCCAATGAGATTTCAGCAGAATGTTCCAGCCTGCTGCATCATTTTTTTTCACGTCAAACTCAGCCTCTGTATAGTAATCATTTTCATCTCCATCCAACAATGTGGCATTCTTTTATTTCTAACACATTACCCAGTTCATATCAGTATCAGATATCCAGCATGATTTCTTCCATTGAGATCTGATGTGCTTTCAAAGTGTCCCTTGCAGTCTGCGTACATACGCACACACGTCACAGACTAAACAAAATCAGCTCTGGAGCTGATTGTCCTCATTGGCTCTCCAAGGATCCGCCTTCATTGTGATGAAGGAACATTTGTCCAACAGTGGGAATACTGTGTGTAAGTCAGGCTCAGATCTACTGTTTTCAGTAATCTTCCCATCAGGAAATGACTTCTCTACACAAAGAATCTTCTCCCTACCTGCACAGCCAGGTCAGAGGTCAAAGGCCTCGCTACTGCGCTCCATGCAATTCAGCAATATTGTGACTACTGTTGCACACACACATATACGCACACACATACACAGAGGAGGCCAGAGGAGAACATTCCACAACAGCAAAGACCGGGCGGTATGAACATCCTGAGGAAACAACACTCACTTCCTGTTAAATTAAGCCAAGCCGATGGCTGCTTGGTGTGATAACCGCCGTCACTGCCTTACCCCTGAGTGGCTGAGGTAAAGCACCACCTTAGTGTCCGCTCCCGCCTCCCAGATCCAGATCAGTCCCACGATCACGCACTGCCCAGCAGCCAGCTTTGTCACAATCTTGTTAACCTCCAGGACAGCCAGCAGCGTGTGGAGCCTCTGTGTTCGTCAGACAGCATGGGCCGCCTCCTCCTACTGCTCGCCTTCACCGTCCTGTCCAGCTGTGAGAATACTCACCTTTTATCTTGTCTAGGAACTCTTTCTTTTTGAGGATATGGTTGTTGATTATCTCTAACTTTGTGGTTTACGCTCTTTTCTTCTTCCAAGACTTCCGCTCAGCGAGCATGGTGAATGCACAGCAAGGTGAGTATCATCAAAGATAAGTTAGAGATGTAAATCCAGGATTTAATTTGATCTGCAGGGAAACCAGAGAGGTGAATTAGCTCACAGTTTGTTTTGATTGAGCGGCCTATTGATTTCTACTGGGCTGGTTTCAATCATGTATCTTCCACTGAAACACAGTGGAAACCCTCTCGGCTGTTATCAGAGATTTCTGGTCTTTGCCGTGGTGGAAAAGTTGTAACACAAAGCGTTGGGAACATGTTGGCGGGGGGTGTCACACACCTCCCTGTCCTCTGAAGTCAGTTTGTGATGGAAGGCATGAGTCACTTTGGATCAGCTGTGGTACGGAGGCATGTCTGATGCAAGGCGGGCATCATTAGCGGATCCAAACTTGAAGTAATGCCCATGTTTTAAGTGGCTCTGTGGATGCGTTTGATGTATTTTTTCTGAATTGGGTTTAATTTTTGTAGCTGTGGGTCTGCATGTCAAAGTGTTCTGGGCAAAAAAAATGGAACCTCAGATTGCCTCTGATGAATCCACTGGTGTGTGAGTGTTCATGTGATGGATAATGAAGCTCCTACAGTGTATAGAATAAAACAATCTATGTATGCTTTAGCGGTAAAGTGCTTAATAAGAGTTGAAAGATGCCACAAAACTCCCAGTTCAGTTATGTTAGTGGCCTCTCGGGTGACTGACCTTTCAGATTGTTTCTGTTGAAAGTGTTTTAGAGGTCAGGATAAATAAACAGTTTAATACTTAACAAGACAATAGTCCCGATAGACTGAACTCTAAAGCGAAAGAGAAATAAACCCTTTCTAGCCACGTTAAAATACTGAGATAAAGAGGTGAAACTTTCTAAAGCACATTTGATTTCACAAAGTGTTAGGTGTAGAGTAAACAGGCAGAGCTAAGAAATCAAATGCAGCAAGATGGAGGAAAAGTCTGACAAATACATGTAATAATGTGTAGCTACCGTAAATGTATTGCAGTCTTTCATCCCCAGAGTTACATATACATCCACCTCCAGTGAAAAAGCCTGGTTGGAGCTGCTGATTGAAAAAAAAGTTTGTTTCTGCTCAGCTGCTGCAAATTTAAACACCAACCAGAGGTTTATACTCCAGCTGACCTAAACTAACAGTACTGGAAATGACCAAAATAATTTTTTGTATTTCTGTCTGCACAAGCCCTTTAATCAAAAATATTTTTAATTTTCAAATTTACTTTTAGTAAAGTAATATTAAAGCACATTGTTATTTTTTATTGAGATGCCAAATTGCAGTTATTTGCTCGCATTTCTGACTTCTCAGAGAAGTCCTGTTAAATTTGGATACAAAAACATGAATTCAGTTTGTTATTTGGCTAATAACTAAGTTAATTTTTGATTTTTGTGTATATATATATATATATATATATATATATATATATATATATATATATATATATATATAAATTTTTAAAAATTGATTTACTGATATCACTAAACACATGATAAATGCATCGATACAATGATACATGATAGTAATATTAATTAAAAAAATCAAAGGGGTCAATTTTTTTATTTTTTTTGCTTTTAACACCGTTACCTTTTCTTGCATACTTTGATTACTTAATTATTCTTTTATACTTTTATTTTTTTTCAATGTAGCACTTTTGCTTGTAATAAATATTTCACCATTTTTTGTCCTGAAATATAAATTTGGAGCATTTCTCCTCCATTCTCCTCTTTTCATTAGCCGTGTGTTTGTTTGTCTGCTCCCTGCTCGAGTTTGTGTTTTCTGCTTTGTTGTTCATGTTCTCTCTATGCTCCTCTTTTCCCCTTTCTTTCCTTTCACCCCTGAGCAACTGCAGGTGTATCTGAACCTGGCTCTGTTGGAGGTCTCTTCCTGGTAAAAAGAAGTTCTTCTTCCCCACTGTTGCCACACACTGCTCAAAGGGGAGCACCCCATAAATGCAAACAACTCTTTTTAGGAATAGATGCTTTATATATAAAACTGAATTGAAAATTTTAAATATGTTGGGAGTAAAACATGTAGTATTTCCTTCTGAACTGTAGTAAAATAGAAGTTAAATAGTACTATAGGATATCAGTGTGTATAATTGGGCATGTAGACACTATGACTCACAATCTGTAGCAAATCTCTGCCCAGCATGTATGATTTTTTTCTCATCACCAGCTCTGCCAGTCCTGTTGAATGATGCTGGGCATGCTCCAGATTCATCACACTCTGAAATGGAGAAAGGTCCCCCGAGTAGCCATTTGTCTAACAAAGTGCTTTTCCTGTTTTCTCAGAGTTTGTTTACTTCCCTCTAAACAACACACTCTGAGTCACAGCAGCAGCCTGTTGTCTCTAATACTTGACCATATGGGTGATCTAGTGGGGAAGCTTCATCATACCTGTGCAGATGCTTTCTGTCTCTTGTTACACTGCAGAAAAAATTTCACAGTTGTCACTTTCTCTCTGGTTACAGATGAGACTCAGATGCAAAGTGTTGTCCCAAAAGATTTGCGAACATGAACACCTGCGTCCTGAGAATGACTCATTATTTTTTACCTGTGAAACATGACCGAGTCCTGGCTTTGGGACTGACTCCTGTGATTATTAATGCATTCCCATGCTGCCATGTAAATGATGGCAGCTGTAATGGAAATGAGGCTGAGAGTTAAAACGCATCACTGAAAGACAACTATGAGTAATTCATGCAAATGAAAAACAAAACAAAGAAAATGAGGGCATATAAGAGCATTTATATATATATATATATATATATATATATATATATATATATATATATATATATATATATATATATATATATATATATATTTACAAGAATTTTACACTCATACATTAAGGCTATGTTCACACTGCAGCCTGAAGTGATCCAAATCCGACTTTTTTTGTCCTTATGCGACCTCTATCTGATCTTTTCATGACAGTCTGAACAACACAGATCCGATTTTTTACAAATGTGACCCACGCCACTTGGATATGTGGTCCTAAATCCGATACGTATCTGATCTTTTCAAATGTGACCTGTGTCTGTACAGCCAGGTTGCATTCATCCGACCTGCACGTCATTGATACTCAACAAATGTCACTATTCTCTGTCCTGATCCATGCTTACTTCCACAAACACCGAGCACGCTCACTACTTGTGATGTTATTGCGGCCTCTACTGCGCATGCGGGACACTTTTAGGTTGTTTGCAGTTCACACTGGAGATCACATATAAGTCGCATATAATTGGAAATGTGAATGACATGCAGAAAAAAATTGGATTTCACAAAAAATCAAAATTGAGCATTAAGGTCTGCAGTGTGAACGGAGCCTTTGACTTGTCTGTATTTCACATTGTCTCTTGTATGAGTCTTACATTTAGCCAGAATTTAGCTACCAGTATGATGGAGTTCCAGAGAAACACATCAACCTCCTCAGTCCAAACTCAATTCCATGGCAGCTGATAAAAATGTTTTTCTGATAGTTGTTAAAAACATGTCACCAAAATGACCTCTGGGGGGGCGCTAATTTAAATAGGAAGTGATTAAACTGTGACTCAGAACCTGGACAAAGAGGTTTGAAGGAAGGGAATGAAGCATGCACTGTCATTCTAATGTATCTTGTTTATAAACCGAGCAAAGCCCGCAGATGAGTTTTATTTACTCATCCCGGACAAGCCCCAATTCTGTCACAGCTCAGTTCTTAGGCTATGACAAAAACGAACGAAGAACTTTATTGCATTTATTGTGATAAATTAAATCAACCACAAAGACAAATAGCCTGAGTCTCATTCTTTTTCTGATGTTCTGATTGCCTCAGCCAAGTATTAACCTGGTGCTTTCAGGGACACCAAAGAACAGTCATTAGCCACATACCTCCACACACTAGTTAAACCTAGTGAAGATCACAAGTTGAAATAAATGTACTATAAATATTTCTTGAACTTCACCCCTCTATCTGAATTATTCTGTTAAATTTGAATTCAGTGGTTGCAACAAATCAAGTAGTTAGTGTACGGATCACCTGGATTTTTTTTACATAGAAGCTACAACCAACTTTTTTTTTCATCATTAGTCAATTTGTATTGTGTTTAAAATGTCAGATTATAGTAACCTGTCAATATTTCATAAGTCTTTGTTAACATCTAACTTCTTCACTGACTAATAAACACAAACTCATCATCGGTGTTTAAGTTATTATCACAGAAAACTAACAAATATTCACACTTTCAAAGATTGTGTTTTCAGCAAAAATGCAGTTGCAGTTGTTAAATGCAGAAGAATGTATGATTTGTCTGTCTTGTAAATCTCAATCCTGAGTTAATATTGTCAATATATCCATTTTCAAAATATTTTCAAAGAAAGATCAATTATAGACCTTTTACTGTTCATTGTCTCTGATCAATATTACTGTTTATTAACTGCAATTCTGTCATTTGGCTGAACTCTCAAAGAAATAAATATTATTTGAAATTAAATATTTTAGGCTGAAGATGGTTATAAATGAGCTCCAATTGATTTTTTTTTTTTTTTAATCTCATTCCCCAGAATTCAAAATCCAACACATCACCCTGAGTATTGAGCCCAGGAATCATGTTGGTTCGGGGACCAATGTGACTCTGAGATGCTCGGCCATAGTGAGCACACGTCCTGGGCAGCTGCTGTTTGCTACGTACAAGATATTCAAAGACGACAGCATACTGTACACCAAGACCTCCAGACCCTCCGAGGATGTTCTGTACCAGCTGCACAACGCCAGAGTCTCCAACAGTGGAATGTATCACTGCCAGATAAACATCCATGGCGACCAGAAGATGAGCGAACCACAAACACTCAAAGTAAAAGGTGGGTTTGTTTTCATGCAAAGTGACCTGTCCAGGGTGTACCTGACCTCCCACCATATGATGAAATGGGATAGGCTTCAGTCACCCCCATGGCCCAAGCAATTGAGACAATAAACTAACTTCAACTGTGATCTTCATGATCTTCATCTTAACTCCACTGAACACACAGCTGACACATGTGGACCCTTTGAGGCTAAGATTTGATATAAAATGCACCTTACGTCCTTTAGTTTTTCTTGCGGGGTCAGCAGTTTAAGTGGAGACACCTAGACCTCCCTCTCCCTGGCCAACTCCCTGGCCCACTCCTTTTTCTTTTGGGTGGAGGGGGTGCTGAGGTGTTACAAGCCAGCCAAAAAATTTCTCTAGTGTCTCCAGGGTTTTCCCTGGGGTCTGTTTCTGGTGCCTAATTAGGAGGAATCCTGGTTAGATTCCCAAACCACCTCAGCTGACTCCCTTCGCTGTGTCGGAGCAGTGGTTATATTCTGAGTCCCTCTTAACTGACCAAGCTCCTGACCCTATCTCTAAGGGAAAACCCTGACACCATACAAAGTTGGCTCTGGTTCAGACCCCGTCTGCTATCGACCCATTTCCATTTTACCGTGCCTATCCAAAGTCCTGCAAAAGCTGGTCCATAAACAGCTAAGCCACTTCCTTGTTTCAAATAATTTCCTGTCTGACCTTCAATCTGATTTTCATGATGGACACTTTCTCTTGTATATATTCATACATGCATACAATCTCACACACACACACACACACACACACATATGTTAGCTTCCATTCTCTCCCCTTAATGCTAACTCACCTATCCTTCTTCTTATTATTATTATTCAGTTCTCATAATTTACATGCTTGCTCCATGTCAATCTGTGATTTTTTAAATTTTTGGTATGTTCATGTGTATCTATGTCCTATGTCATGTTTGTAAATGAGAACTGGTTCTCAAACATTTTACCAGGTATTATAAAGGCGCTCTTACACTTGTATTCATGATGTCTCGGCTCTCTCCTCACCACAACAAACCAGCACAAGATCTGCAGCATTGCTGAAGCCCTAATACATAGAGAAAGGTATTTTACTACAATCAAAACCAGTAAAAAAAAAATAAAAATAAATAAATAAATATATATATATATATATATATATATATATATATATATATATATATATATATATATATATATATATATATATATATATATATATATAAACAGAGTTGCATCTTTTTTCCTCAACCCCATTCTATCAAAAACATCATAAAAATTGAGAGGAAAAAAAGGTTAATTCAACTCAGTTAAATTTTGCCTCCAAAAAGAGGCACTGGAGAAGTTACCCAGCAGTATGCTCAAGAATCACTTGAAACTTTCCATGACCGTGAGGATGTGTTTGGGTGCAGCAGCAACTATGAGATGATGTCTGACACCAGCAGAAGACGTCACTGTTTCAGTTCTGTCTGCTTGTTTGGATTAAATCTTCAACATTGTTCTTAAATGCTGTGTCTCCAGGACTCTCAGAACCAGTTCTCCATCTCAACATGACTACCATTAATGAAGGGGAGGAGTTAACAGCCCGCTGTACAGCTCGGGGTGAGGCGGGTTCCTTTACCTTCTTCTTCTTCCAAAACAACAAACAGGTCGGCAGGGTGACAGCGAGCTCCAACACAGCAATGGCCAACATCAGCCTCAAAGGCGCTGGCAACCATAAACTTCACTGTTCCTACAAAGTCCTCACAGCAGATGAGTTTGTCTCTTCTGAGAACAGCTCCATCATCACTGTATCAGTCAAAGGCAAGTAGAAATTTCACAATTTCACTTTCTCACAGTTCTGGTCCCCCCTCAGTGCTTCACTTGTTTTGTCTCCACAGAGCTTTCCATTATACCAGCACTGAAGATTTTCCCTGAGTCTGGAATCTATGAAGGAGACCGCCTCAACATCTCATGTAGTGCCCGAATCTTTCAGTCCAGCTCTCAAAATTACAGACTCTCCCTGAGCCAGGGCACCAAGTTGCATGGCACTGGAAACTCTACAATAAGCCACAACCTGGCTGTGGTAGCAGACGACCCTGAAGGGCTTACATTTGACTGCAGGGTGGAAGTGAAAACCATCGAGAAATACGTCAACAAGACGATTTCAGTGTCTGGTGAGTGGACACAGAGAAGATGAGTGTATGCAGATTCTGTTTTCTGTAAATTATTTGTTGAATGATGGTAGGACCAATGGTTTGGTAACTCCATGTTTTGAATCCTCAACATTTGTGTTTTGGTTGCCACAATGTTACTTTTCTGGAGCCAGAAGTTACTGTATTTGGATTAAAAAGGGAGAAGTCCTGAGTTATTAACAATTGCTAGAAAGCTTGCTTACACCACTGCATCCATAGACTGTATGGGTGTAACACAGGCACAGAGCCATGTAATTAATAAACACTAGGGGTTCCTCTGTACCTCATCCTGTAGTGCCCCATGCCAGACCTGCTCCCGGGAAGAGATGATCCTATTTCTTTATGAACAGTGAGTTTAAAAAAGCTCACTGTGCAGTTCTTACGAAGAATCTCAGCAATCCAATCGAGTCTGTAGATGTAAATGAGCTTCAGACTGTTCATTTTAACACTTGGTGTTATGTAACCCTATCCACAGAGCTGTTCTCAGCACCTACTCTCACCATGTCTCCCACTGAAGTCTTCCAAGGTGATTCTATGACGCTAACCTGCAGAAGTGAGCGTTTTGCCCATCAAAGAATCAACAGGAAGGATTTGATTTACTCTCTTTATCCATCTGAAATCCCACCAAGCTCTAGTGAACCTGGAGTATTTAGGGTGACAGCCCTAAAAAATGATTTTAACTACACCTGTTCAGCTGAAGCCAAAGGCATCAAGAAACATAGCAAAACTCTGTCAATTCGTCCTAAAGGTAAGCTTTCTCTATGCATCTTTGCAGGCAGGTTTACAGTATACAATGATGAACTTTAGCCCTTTACAACATGCACCTCGTTGCATAAACGTGCCAATAAATCACTTCATGTCTGAATGCATCCAAAAGTCTAAGTGGCTCAGGAGGTTTAGAAGGTTGTCCACTGCTCAGCAGTTTCATCCCCATCTTCAAGTGTCCCTGCATGGACTGCGCATGCAGTAGTAATAAGACTTAATTGAATGTGTGTGTGAATTAATAAATGTGGTCTGAGTGGTCCATCAGAGTAGAAAACTACTAAATAAATATAAGTCATGATAGCATTCTTTTAAGTTTGACCCTAGCCCAGCTATTAGCCTCTCTTGTATTACAGTTACTGAAGGTATTTCTAACACACTCAAAAACTCTGCTAATCATCAAGCAAGCCCATCTCATTAAAAGTTGTTATGTGTATACTAAAATCAATGGTGGGCACCACAAAAACTCAAGATCATGATTCTTTATTTATCTCTCTTAGGAGAAATTTGGCTCAGCTTAAAGGTAAAAAGGTACCACTGCACAGTAAAACAGAGCAACACCACAATTAAAGTCCAATAAATACAATAAGACAACACAATAAAATTTACATTGACAATAAAACCATAAATATAATAAAAACAATATACAAATCATAAAAAAAACTATGCAATTAGTCATAATTTTCATATTGGCTCATTGATTACTCACCACAAAAACAGTACAAAGGTGTAACCCCCCCACCTCGCAATACTAATATACTTTCATGTTATTGCTTAAAATGGAAATGTAATTTCAGTTATTGCATTAATGTGATTAAATTTCCATTCACATTCATACCTGTGGAAAATTGAAAATCACCAAATAACCTGCAATAACATGCATGCCTTTTGGACTGTGGGAGGATTCAGACATGGGGAAAACATGCAAACTCCACTAAGGAGGGCCCCTGCCAGCTGGACAATTAATATATTCTCACTAAATTTTACTTTTTCAGTTCACAGAATTTGTCCACTATCAGTCAGTGACTTGTTTTTCTGTTTCTCCTCCTCAGTTCTTGTCTCGACTCCAAAGATTTCAGTTGAGAACGACGCGATCCTGAATAGGTCCTTCCGTATCTTCTGTCAGTCAGATGGCAGCCTGCCCATAAATTACACCCTGTTCAAAAATAACTCCAAGCTGGGCACAAAAATCATCAAGGAGCCAAATCAACAAGCCACCTTTAGCGATACCATCAATGAGCCTGAGAAAACATACGAGTACCGGTGTGAGGCGAAGAATAGTCGCCATTCTGACAAAACCTCGCGCGGTGATAACCTCACTGTGAATGTCATAGGTAAATATTTAAACTAACTCAAATTAATCAATTTTTATTTTGTTGTTTTTGTTTGTTTTTTTATAAGAATGAGATGAAAAGATGCACAAAGGTTAGCTAGCTAATCAGTTGCAGTATGCTAGCATCTTTAAAGGGGCTTTTCTGTAATCGCCCTCTGCAAAATAAAACTTTCACCACTATGTGGCAGTGTTTTGAAAGTGGTTGCATTCGGATGTTTTTGGGCTGATTTTGATCTTTGACTTGACATGGATTTTTAGCCCTAGCTCTATTTCCTCAAGAACTTTGCATTTGCTAGGCTGCCATTGTAAGTAAGAACGTATTCTTGTATAACTTGTCTGGTTAAATGAAGCTTACATTTACTGACTACACCACCTTTTGGCATTAAGTGGTATAACATGAAAGTACAGCCTAACCATAATTCAGCTTCAGTGGATAGCGTTTGGTACACAGTTTGGACATACCGTCATAGCGGTCGTTTCTCTCACATTCTCTTCTTACTTTTAATTACATTTGAATGATGTCTAAACACATGAATTTACCACAAGAAACTATGTATTTCCTGTTTAATCTGTACAAAAACTACCCTAAACATAATCACCTATAATACTTTATTTTTATTTGTAAGTTCAGATGTGCTGGTTAGACCAATGAGCTAGCCAAGCAAGCCCTTTCATTATGTTAAGCTAAGCTAAACAACAGCTAGATATTTGCATTTTCTGTGATGTTCATCATCATCTCAATTAAGTGCTGCTCAAGAGAACGTCGGAGTCTCCATTGACAGGAATGTAATCAGGGAGTTTAGTTAAGTTCTTGTTTTAAAGCCAAAGTAATGTTGGCTAATCTCGCCTCTTTGCTTCCATGTTTTCCTCCCCCAGTGCCTCTGAGCCAAATGACGCTGACTGTCATCCCCAGCCCACCAATAATCTCTGAGGGAGAAGATGTCACAATCATATGTAGAGTTAAAGGAACAGGACCAGTCACCTTTAAGTGGTACCGTGCTGACAGCAAAGTGCCTCTATATGCCAACACAACCAAAGACACCTACGCAAGCTATTACATCTCAGAGTTGTACAAAAATAATAGCAACAGGTACCGCTGTGAGGCTTCCAACAGGGCCAGCAATATCCTAAGTGAGGAAATCGACATACAAGGTGAGACTGAGCTCAGGAGGGCCTCGCCCTACTCTTATGACCTGCATGGTAGATTATCTCAGTTTCATTATTTGGACCAACAAAGCATTTTATTTTGATGTCATCAGTTTGCAGCTTGAGAGAGAGAGAGAGAGAGAAAAACTCCACCTTTGTTTCATTCTAAGTCCTGTAGGATAGTTTTCACATTGCAATACCACAAGTGGCCAGTAGGACAAAAAAGGCAGCAAAGGTGGATGGAGCCTCTAGCTTGGCACATACATTGATATTAAATCAGATTTAGTCTACATTAGCACTAAGAATAAAATAGACCTAAAGGGGATTGGTATAACTGTAATTCTGTTGAATTTTTATCTATAGAAGCTTGTTTCCGCCAATAAAAAAAATAAATAATTCCCATCCATAACTCAAAATTTCAGGAAAATAAGTCACAATTTCAAGCCACGTATCTCAAAATTTTGTGTTAATAACTAGAAATTTCAACTTAGCAATGCCAATCAGTTAGCTCCATGACAGTACATCATTTCTTTGCTAACCGGATGCAGGAGGCTGAAGGCATCAGCTGTCCAACAGATTGACATGAATACATTACTTTTTATGCAGCTGTTTTTCACTAGAAGGCATTTTGACCATTGACGGTCAAAATCATGATGACAATTTGTTCATGGTTGCTAGACACTGCTAGCTCACTGATACTGTCGCTACCCCATTTTGAGTGTGCACGCGTTGGCATCATCTGCTACCGGGTAACAAGGAAATGAGGAAATGACCTTTTTCACAAAGCCTTCCGACTGGCAGTAATAACTCAAAATTTTCACAAAAATTTGAGTTATTAACTCAAATATCGAGTTATTGGCTATGGATGGCTATGGATGGCATTTTTCTGTGTGTGTGGAAAGTTAAAGATGTATCCAGATCTCCAGTTGTTCAGGTATTTCACTCTGCACACACCGACTATCCTGCAGACTTACATTTCCACCTGCAGAACTTACCTCCAGCACAGCTCAGAACTGAAAGGCAAAGGGGTTTAAATGTGGAAGGTTTCCCAAAAACAAGCAGTTTTATTTGCACATATTTTTCTTTGTTTTAGCCTACTGCTCTTTCTGTTTTCCCTTTGTATTCTTGTTTGTCACTGACCTTTCCTCCCATCTGTGTCTCTGCAGTACTCATGGCGCTGTGGAAGAAAGCGTTGATTTGGGGGGTCGTTCTGCTGCTGGTGTCAGTGCTGGTCTTGGTGGCGAGTGTGCTGTATGTCAGATCTAAGCGAGGTAGAGAGACTTACAGTCCTCCAGCAACTCAGGCCTCTGTTGTCTATGATTGACAGCCAACCTTCCTCCGCCTTTCTCCCTCTGCTCCTCTCACTTGTCCTCTCTTATTGTAGATAAAAGAGAAGCAGCTGCTGAACTGTCGGTGTGAGTTGACATGAATACTTGCTTCCTCTGAATGTGACAGATATGTAGATGTTGGTGACAGCAAATCCAGTTCTATTAGCTCATGGCTCAGGTCCTGTGTTAGTATTTGGTGTCTCCAAAGAACTATACTGGTTGTTTTGCATGTTAGTCAAATAATTATAATGTCTCACATATGTAAAGTTTTATTTCTCATAAAATACAAAAATAGAGTGTCTTTGCATGATTCAAAATTGGAAATCTTGGGAAAAAAATAATGATAATAATAAGAGACTCATGCTGTGCTTTGGTGAAGCTTCTCAGTTCATCCTGTGTCTGAAACAAGCTTCTTCAGTTTCTCCTCCTTCAAGCCAACTTGTCTCTGATTGGCTGCTCCTTGAAAACAGAAGATTTAAACATGTCATCGCAGTGTACCTAAAATGGCCACATGAGGGATATTGCTTCTCTACGGCAGTGATAGTGAAGAGGATTGTTTAGCAGCACAGTCTGAAGCCTGAGTGTTTGGCTCCAGGATTACCTGCACTCACACTGACCTCATTATTTGGAACTCTGCCATGTTTTATATGAGCATCAGCCACTGTAATCATATATATATGATTACAATGTTTGTCCTTTAAATTCAAGTCCTCTACCAGAGGCCTAGCAGCTTGAGGGTCCTGCACAGTATCTTAGCTGTTCCCAGGATTGCGCTCTTCTGGACAGAGATCTCAGATGTGATTCCTGGAATCTGCTGGAGACACTCTCCCCTTTATGGGGTCACTGCCCCTGAGGTCCCACGGAGACCACTGTTACCCTCACCTTCCACATCCTCTCTAGCTCTTCTCTCAGCTGTTTCTCAATCTTTTTGTCTTGCTTCTTCCTGATTTCACTATCGCCTGGTATTGCTACATCTATCACCGCAGCCTTCCCCCTTTGCTCGTTCAGCACTACTCTGTCCGGTTGGTTAGCCATCACCAGTTTGTCTGTCTGCATCTGGAAGTCCCACTGCAGCTGAGCTCAGTCGTTCTCTGCCACCCTTGTGGGGGCGTATCTCATTTTAACCTCGGGACCTCCAGGCCATACTCAGCATATGCTACTCAGCTATGCCGACCACTTGGCCATGGCGTTATGTTGTTTACAAGCACAGAGATGCACTTACACAGGCTTAAGGGAAATGAAGAGATGATGCAATAACAAAAAAAAAGCTTGTGCAGGACAGAAGACTAGAAGTTAGACAGCAAACAGCTACAACATGCAAAACCGCCTCTATAGTTGCTTTGTTTTTATGTGTGTTTGCTTTAGTTATTTGTGGAATTTGTCTGATTTCTTTTTGTCTTCACTGCTGCCTGAGCTAACTTCTTTTTCGCCATTTCTCAGAAAGCCTTCGAGCCCTAAATCAGATGACCCTTTAACAGTGACTCTAACCCACGACACAGAGGTTTATAATGCAGCCACAGGTAGATTGGTTTTACTGTTCTCCTGTGTGTCACTAACCGGCCTCATTAGTCATGTTTCCATCCAATAATCATTCCCATCATCTCCACCATCATAACCTGCACTCCACCCCCCACCCCCAAATGATCCATGCTCTAATACGCATGCGTGGCTCCTGTAAAGGAGACATGACTACCCTTGTTTGTGGTTCTGTCTCTGTTGCCTGTTCATGTTCCGCCATGATTCAGCATGTTGTCTTTGTCCTGCTCTCATTGTTTGTTTGTTTTTCTTTTTTGCTCAGTAGTTTGTGTGTGTGTGTCTAAGCCGAGGCAGGAAAAGTGGAAAATTAGTATTTTGCTGTAGGAACTGAACAGTCTTAGGTGCATGCTGTGTGGTAGTAAAATCACAGCACAGGGCACTGATTTTCACACTTGTTGCAAACTGCTCAGAGCGCCCATTATCATCTCCTTCCAGACGCAGTGTCTTTCTATGATGGCAAGGAGGGGAGAGTGACCAATGGGACGCGAGATAGCGTGGCGTCGGCACCTGCTGACATCAGCAACAGGAGCAGCTACAGTATCGCAGCCACAGTGTAGAGATGCCTCAGCAGTGGGTGGAGGGACACTGATGGAATGTTTACTTACTCTGAAGGAAAAGGAAGTTCACAGAAAAGACTTTGGGGGACGAACATGAGAGACAGTAATCCTGTTACCAATGCTGATTTTTTGTAGGAAAATATTCGCAGACATTATCGACACGACAAATACCAGGACTCACTGCTCCCTCTCCCTTCCTCCTGCCATCTAAATGGCCTCTGATTGTATATCAAGCATTACTCTGTGTGGCTGTTTGTTTCTTTGCTCACAGTGTCTGTGCGATTGCATGACTTTGTTTTATTGCTCTACTTGTCTCACGTGCATTTTCAAAATTGGCTGATTTGTAAATACATTTCATGACACTCACAGGAAACGTGTGTATATATTTCTGGTTGTCTGATTGGAAGAGAGACTCGTAGAATAAAGATATTGGTTTAATTTAGAGGTGTGTCGGTACCCTTTATTCATTTCACGTCTGTTTTTCTGCTCATCTGAGGAAAAATTTGTGTCAAAATGTCCAAGAATAATTATTATTGTCATACATGTGTGGTGTTTGGTGTTATCCAAGGCACAAAAAAAAATCAAAAGATGAAGTCTATTCATTTTCTAAGGAAGAATGTGTAAAGAGACTTCCTTGAAAAACTGAAACAATGGAGTCTGCAAGAGACTTCCTATGTTGGCACAAAGCACGCTCACGGGGGTCATTGCTGATAAAACCGATGTTGGCGAGGACGCCTGAAGCTTATTTTGTTTCAGGCCGGGCGAGATTGAATGGATGCAGCAGGTGGAGGAAATTAATCACATGAGCCTTGGTTTAGCTGTGGGAGAGATGGCATTACCAATGGGGAAGTTGTTTTTGCCATTCAGCCGCTACTGAATTAACAGCCCATTGTGCACGAAGCAGCGGAAGATTTCTGTTTCTAGATGAGGATCTAAAATCTGCTGCTTTTGTTACTGTTTAAGTTTCCCGGGTGGGCCGAGTGTGCCGCCAAAAGTCTATCTCATCAGCTCTTCTGATCATGTGACAACATGAAAGAAATATTTTAGCATTTGGGGAAAGATGGGAAGACTGATAACTCTCTCAGGCCCGTATGAGGCAGCCAGCCCCTCACCCAACAGGGTATGAAAAAGCAGTGTATATTTCCCAGAAAGAAAACTTTTCCTCATGAACTGTACAAACACGTGTCATCTTTTAATATCATGTGACAGTCACACCTGAGGCTCTGTAATGTAAGATTTTACTGCTTGTTACCTGTTGAGGCTGATGCACGTTTTTAGCTCGGCAGAGAAAGAAAAAGTCGCGCGGTGTCTGTTCCACAAAAACTCTAACCCTGGCCATAACTCGAGAACGACGTGAGCCAGGATGTTCAAATTCACCGCATAGATTGGTTCCAATCTCGGTGACCTTGACTTCAAGCTTAAGGTCAGAGGTCAAGTTTTCCCTCCATGAATCCAAAACAGCTGCATGTTAGCACCCGCTCAGCGGTGCTCTTGTTTGTAACTCTGATCTCAGCAGCTGCCTGATAACCTGAAATCAGTCCATCATTATATCTGTCTGTGTGTTTCACAGTGAGGGTGGGCAGAGCTGAAGTCAGTGTGTGGAGCAAGGGGAAACCTGAAGCAGGTGAGCTGAGATGGTAGCACCATCACTGGTTTATCTTCTTTGGAATCATTTCATATGAAACCAGTCAAATCAGAATCCTTTCCCACCTGACCCCCCTCAGAAACGGCTCATTTTTTGTAAAATAACTTTAGCATATTTAATGAATACAGACTGGCAACATGTCTGGGATTTACCCCTCGTTCTCTCGCCCTCTGATAGCTGGGATAGACTCCACTCACATATCTCATGAAGTTCAAAAAAAAGAAATTGCCGTGATTATGACATTTGAAGTGGGTTTAAAATTGATTTGATTGCTGCTTTGAACTGAGCTTAAACATGTTTCCTGTGACTATAATATTTTATATATATATATATATATATATATATATATATATATATATATATATATATATATATATATATATATATATATATATATATATATATATATATATATATATATATATATATATATAATATTTATATATAAAATAAATAAATAAAATGAATTTAAAGAAAGTCAAATTTCACCCCAATACCCTTCGAGGGCTACTAAATTATAAAAAATATTCATACTATGAAGGTAAAATTTTGCATGGCTTCTCTAAAAACAAAAAATCTTATTCTGAGGGGAGTCAAGTGCGAGGCACTGATGGAGTTTTTCTATCTAATGTGGGTGGACTTAAAGGGATTTGAACTTTGCAAATTAGACCTTCTCAGGTGTAGTTGGGAATAGTTGTAACCACACCCTAAACTGATACCATGTGACGTAGCCTGTGTCCAGCCTGGCTACATCACCGGAGGATTAAAAGTGAAATCCCTGGAGGTGGTGATCAAAGCTCCTTTTTTAAACTGAGCATTTCTAACTGTTGTTCATCATGCTCAGCGTTCAGTGCGTTAAAGATCTTTTTATTGGTGCAGGAAGCGACGATGAGATCAGCAAAGTGTCCAGCGAGGTCTCCAATGAGCCTGACGTGGAGTACACGGAGGTGATGCACGCCCGGGCGGTGGATCCTGGCCGAGGTTAACGGTTCACAAACACACAAAGAAAAATGACAAAACAACAGCAGAACAGGACACATTAGGACAGCAGGTGGACGTGCAATACGTACACAAACAAGAGAAGCTGGCACAAACAGGACGGGGTTGTGAGGAGTATTAGGAAGTGACTGTGTGATGTTCAGGGGGAAGAGGAAGTAAATGAATAGAATAACAGAGAGAAAATAAGCAAACAATAAAAAAGGTAAATATATAATAATATACTTTTTTTACACAAAAATTCTGTATTTTATTTTTTTTACTTTTGTAATCACTCTGCTCACTTTCCCGAACCTCCTGCCCAAAATCATTTTCAGCACTGCACCCACATTCCTTTATGGTTGACAAGACCACGATGCGTACTGGGAGGGGTCTAATTACCCATAATTAATACATCTCCAGGTTGCAGGGATAACTGCTGGGATTTCCAGTCATCACAGACCTTATAAACAGGAAGGGCTGAACGAAATGCCAGTGGTCTCTGATTCTTCTTTTCACGGTCTTGTGCTCGAGGTCCCATCGGATCTGAGATGGCAGTTGGAGTGTGACATAATCTGCCTGTTTTTAGGTTTCTGTTAATGATAGATCATACAGACAGGATCTGCTGGAGTTCGTCTTTTGATGTTCAAGCAGACTAATGTGTTCTTTTTTTACTTTAACAGGTCCACTGAGAAAAGGCACAGACACAGTTTACAGTGAGCTCCAGAGCTCTCCACATGGTGAGTTTGAGCTTTAAAGCTGCTCCCATTAATTTTTTTTTATTTAGGCTGGTTTATATAACTACAGAACAACAAACTCATAGAGAACATTCACTCAACTCTTCAGTTTCCTTCAGCTTTGCACAGCATTTTAGCCTCATTGTTTTATTTCACTGCTCATTGATTTTATTGATTTTATTTCATTCATTTTCACTGAGTCTTTTATACTCCGCAGTATGGAAACCTAAACCTCGCCTAATGAATCTCAAAGTTGTTCTGAGTCTGTATAATTATGTTTTGTTATCAGCTTTATCGATTTCACAATCATATCAGCTTCTTATCTGATATTGCTGCCTCTGAGTGACAAATAATGAGACGGTGCAGCTTTAAAAACTGCAGTCTGATGATATTCGAAACACATCAAAAATAACCAGATGTCATTTTAAGATGTAAAAACTTGTATTACTTATGGATAAGATGGCTAACCCCTACCAGCTACACAACCGTGACCATATCCTCTGACTGCTGGCGGGAACTTCCTGTTATTAGAACAGCAGCCAGACGCTGCCTGTCTCTATCAAGAAGTCCATCAGAGTCCTAATGTTTCCTGTTCCGCGCTGATAAAAGAGGTTATTGAGAGAAGCATCTTTAAGAGATAGAGAGACATATTATTGCACATATTGATTCAGATCATTGAGACAAAACTTGTGGGCTGAAACAAAGGCCTCTGCAGGGGAGGAGCAAATGAGTCAGCAAGGTCAGCAAGGTCAGCCACGTCGACATAACTGCCAAATGACTAACGAATGACTGTGAATGAGCAGTGTACACACCCAGCCAATGTGCATTTAACCAATGATGCTTTTTCCTGCAGGTGCTGCTGACCACCGCGACTACGTGAGTAATGATCTGCACAGTCACACTCAGACGGTTGGCAAGAAAACACGTCTCACTTTTCTCATTGCTGTCATCATTAAACGTTCTGACCTGTGACCTGGAAAATGTTTGCACAGCTGTATCATTCATATTCAGTGCAGTAATTTTAATGTGTTTTTCAAAAACAAAGTCCGTGTCTACTTACTTCAGTCTCATATATCAGACATGCATTGTGTTTATACCTACCATTGTACTTTCTATGCTCAGTAACATAGAAACAAAGTGGCACAATGCCGCCTACTTCCAGGGTGCACAGAAAGATGATAAAGCCGGGAGACTGAGGCACTTACATAGAAACTATTGTTTTGTTTGACTGAAGCGTTTCAGCCTGTGGGCGTCACCGCGGTCACCATGAAGCATATTCAGACACAGGTTTGTTATATAATAGAAAAATACAAAACAACCAGGCAGACCTGTCAACTTCAAGTGGTGGAAAATTGAAACGGCACACTTAAGGTGCACTTCTTCAGTTTGTGGACCAAAATGGTGCCACCCAGGTTTCCCATTGGATAATCTGCCAGACACGATGATGGACCTGGAGCCATGTGACTAGATGCACAGCTCATTGTAGGTGCCTCATTCCCAGATACAGGGATATGATTGGTTGTTTTCTATTTTTATGATGACCCCGATGAAGGCCAGATGCTGAACACTTCAGTCAAAGTATAAAGTTATTGTATAAAAGTGCTGCTTCACATCCTCAGTATTACATACGGATTAATGCAAGTGGTAAAAGCTACAGAACTGCACACTGAGCAGCAGTGTGGCTGTGGGTTAAACACCAGGAAAGGTAGCGAGTTTTCTTGGTTATGATCATTAGCAAATAACTCCAATCAGAATTAATTACTAGAGCAAACACACATCATTTTTATAATGTGTCTCTGTGTTATGAAAACATCTGTGCCGAAGTCATCAGAGTGAAATCTTTCTCCTCTCTGCTGCATTACATTTTACATGAGAATCAAATCAGTCTCAACTCTGAGACGCATTCAAAAACGACAGAAGTCGATCTAAAGGGATTTTCAGTCGTCAAGTAAATGAACGTACGACAGCACCGAGGATGCGATTAAAATCACTACGAGAGAAATGCAAAACATGAAAACAAATGGAAAATCCTACAATCGTGAATAAAAACATATGTATTCAAAAAATAAGAGATTAAATTAAAAAGGCAAATAAACAGCAGAGAGAATATATTTAAAAGGTGAAAATAGGTTAACGAAAACAATTAAATCTTAAACTCAATTTTATAGACATCCGAGATATTAAAAATAGTTCATAAAGTAAACAAAAACAAACTGGCATGCATAAACATGAGTCATAGCATTACTACGATCACCAAATACCATTTCATTTGTTGTTGGTGGTAAAATAAGTTTTCACTAAAGTATGATTAACTATCAATTTACAGTTTATGAGCCATCATTATTATATTTACTCCCAAAGCAGCTGGGCTGTTCTCGAGGCCTCAAAACAATCAGCCATCAAAAACACTCTGACCCTTTAGGCTTCGCTGAAATAAAGGAGAGCTCTCCAGAACAAACAGTTACATCGTAGCTCTGCATTAGGCCTGCACATGCAGGTTAAATTTATCTTCATTGTCTTTTACTGAGCATACTTTTATTTTTCTGCCAGTTTTACTTGGCCAGTGGGTAAAATAGTCGGCCCAGTTTTAAATAGTAACTCATGTAATGGGTCCTGCTTGTCACGGTGACCCTCTGCAGGCTGATAATGCAGAGAGGGGAAACGGCTGTCAGAGTTTCCAGACGAGAACAAAAGCATTTGGGCCGGGGCTTCCTTCCCTATCAGACAGTCAGATCAGGCACTGCAGTCCAGTCAAATTACCTCCAGGCCCATCTCAGCCAACATGCTGTCTCCCTCAGAGCCCTAAACACAGGCACTGGTGGCTGCACTGTTTGCCCTTACATGGTGCTCGCGGCGGCTGAACTGAGGAATTTGAAAGAATAAGCTGAGGAAGTGACATCACAGCCTAAAAGTGGCTAATTTTTCATTGTTGTATCTTCTGGATAGCAGATTCTGAGGTTTGGTGGGATCAGGAAGCTGATGTTTAGTTTGTGCTTTTGGCATCTCTTATTCGGCTCAGGAGATGGATGAAAACTCTTTAAAAAAAAAAAAAAGTTTAGTAACACATATCTGACCAGCAGCCACGAACGGCTAGTTTTTGGGAGCCTTTGAGGTGGTGTTAGCTGCTTTGTGTTGTGTGTTTGTGTGAATCTCTTTGCTTGTGTGTCTGCAGGGTTCTGTAGAATACGCTGAGCTCAACCGTGAAGAACTTGTGATGAGTCAGTACCATCCACAGGTCAGCGGCTACCAGGACCTGCCTGAGCCGGTGGACTAACACGATTAGAGCTGTTCCTCCTGTCTTTGTGCACTGCTCTGTGTGTGTGTGTGTGTGTGTGTGTGTGTGTGTGTGTGTTTAAATCCATGTTGTCACCGCTAAGATTTCCTGCATCAGTTCTTTCTCAGTCAGCTGCTGAATAACTGTAGAATTTTCTTTTCCTTAATAAACACATTTCACGTATCCTGGCTGTCTTTGGTGGCTTCACCTGCAGATGATGATGTTACAGCAAAGATCTGATGAGCAGAGTATGACATGGCACCGCCCACTGATCAGAAATATCTCAGTCATATAAAGAACAAAGATGCCAATGTGAGGAAAGAGATTTTAGGTCAAATGAAATAAAGGTTAACTGCAAAAAAAAAAAAATTTCTAAAAAGAAAACCAAAAAACATTGTAATCAATATTATTCCTAATAAACCACTGATGTTCTTTTTGCACCCGTTTGCTTTCTTCCCTCATTTTTTTTTTCTCATTTCCACAATACAAAGATTTAAATGACAAACCACAGCAGCAGACGGTTTTGGCACTGGTTAAGTTTTTACATGTTATGTACAGTTGTAGTTCTTAATCATGCATATTCATTCACATTAGTTTATAACAGCCTAATGTGTACATCCTTTTTAGTGATTACATGAGAAAATCTATTTAAAGGTGACTTTAATGATTTCTCTCAAAAACATCCTCCATATTCTTTCCTTTGGGGACTTTTCTTCTTTATATTTTCATTCTTTCACGTTTACTTAAATCGGGGGGATTAGTTATTACCACCCTTTTATTTACTGCAGTGCTGTTCTCAAAATCCTCAAGAGTCTGACTGAGTGAGTCTTAAATAAGATCAAAGATGGTTGCCTAGTCTAATCTATTTGACCTTTAAAACACAGCTGTGCTGCTGGGCCGACTCAAAACGTTTGGGTCACTAAAGCTAAAGTTAACCTGTTCTAAGACACACTAAAGGACGAGGCTGACCAAAGCAGGACAAGCTGGTCCACACGTTAGGACCGGTGTCCTCGCCTGGAGCTGGAGGAGCTTTCCCGGTGGCCTGAGGGTTGTTTTGACCTGCTGTGTTTGATGAATATCTTGGTATTATAGCAAATGGGAATGAGTTGAGGGGCTCTCAGAAAATGCACACTCGTAGTGTCCATGAGGTGCAGCGTAAAGATGCACCCAGTGAGATGGAGGGTCAGGAGGAGAAGTTTAGGAGAGGGGGAGAGAAGAGGAAGAGATGCAGCTAAAGGTTGAAAAATACATACCCATCATGCATCAGGTCAGTCAAAAACAGAAGCTAAGACACACACACACACACACACATGCACCTTTGGCCTGTTTGTATTATTGTCGCTCATTCACTGTTTAAAAAGTGCCAACCAGTTAATTTGTGTACCTGTTCTTGTGTTCCTGTATGAACGTGGTGGATAAATTTGACCTTCGACGATGTCACCATATCACTGGAAGTGAAAGTAAGCGTGAAGTTTAAAAATGAAATATTGATATCATATCATTAATGACAGATGTAATATCATAAACGTGCAGTTGATCTTTTATGCAGATTTTGTGCAGGTGTGGACTCTCTCTCCACCTTCCTGTGCTCGTACAGTGTTTTGGAAAGGCCGAAATGAAGGGTCCAGGGCCAACATGTGAAGGTCATGAACTCTGAACTCTGCTGGAGGAATTAACACCCACAATGTTTCATTTTTAATATGATTAAAATAAAATATTGTGCTATGTTATCTCTTAACGTTTCTTTATGAAATCAAACCTAACTGCTAAAGTCATCGTCCTCGCCATCTTTGTTTTATGTCAATATAAGTATTTACCACTAGAGTGCGCCATTGCACCAGTAGTGTGCAGCAAAACTCTGCCTTCCTCTACAGTTTGTTGGTACTTGGTTCCACCTTGTGGCAGTGAATTACAGTGAAAACTAGGAGCATCACTACAGTTTGGTCTGCGCCTCTCTGGATGTGTAGCTGGAAAACAAGAAACAACTTTTGGGGGTGGTTGTGTTTTCATATTTTGTTTTTTCAGCTCATTCTCATGTAACAGAAAAATGCAGCTTAATATAAAGAGCCCTGGTTTGAAACTAAGATCCCAAATTACTGAAAATACTATTATATACCAGATTAGATCTCAGAAAATATATGCATTTCTATACCAGGATCTGTAGTAATTATTAAAAAGTAAAAAGCTGTTGGAGGAAAGGTTTCTTAACCCAGTGCAGCCGTGAAGCAGCAGAAGGATGATGTGGCACTAAAAGAGGAAGCTAACGTCATCATGTCTCTTAATTATGCAAGGTCACTGAGCAAAAGTAGAAGTGGCCTGCAGATACAGGACCAGTGTGTGCGTATACTGTGCTCTGTGGCTCATATGTGCAGTGCAGTCTTTATCGTTTTCAAAACTACCTGTGAGATTCATACAGAACACGTGTCCTGTGGCCCATTTGAACCCACCCAGCCAAATAATCTAGGCTCTCAGTGTTATCTCATCTAGTTTGGCTTTTACATCAGGATGTGCACCAATCAGACACAGCACTTCATCGCAGCACCTGTCAGTGGGTGGGAAATATCAGGGAACAAGTGAGCGTTTTGTCCTCAAAGTTGATGTGCAAGTGCAACGATTTGAGTGAGTTTAAAGGCCATATTGTGAAGGTCTATACTACCAGTACCTCTTGCCTAAGTGGAATGATGGCTAAATAATTTTTTGTGGCTTGAGACCTTCATGTAGACCGTATGTGTGACATTTTGATGAGACGTGACAAAAATTACCCAGGATGTTTTTATATTTTGGCTTAAACTAGAGCGCCTCACTGAACAAATATTCAGTACGTGTGGCGCTTGATGTGATCCCCATTTCCCAGTAAGGCAATTAGTAAAAGTTAGCTGGCTAGATACATACATAGTATGTATGTAATACAAGTATTCAGACCCCTTTAAATTTTTCACTGTTTCATTGCAGCCATTTGCTAAAAAAAAAAAAATCATTTTATTTCTCATGAATGTGCATTCAGCACCCCATCTTGACAGAAAAAAAAATTGTAGAACTTTTTGCAAATTTATTAAAGAAAAACTGAAATATCACATGGTCATAAGTATTCAGACCCTTTGCTCAGTATTGAGTAGAAGCACCTTTTGAGCTAGTACAGCCATGAGTCTTCTTGGGAATGATGCAACAAGTTTTCCACACCTGGATTTGGGGATCCTCTGCCATTCTTCCTTGCAGATCCTCTCCAGCTCCGTCAGGTTGGATGGTGAACGTTGGTGAACAGCCATTTTCAGGTCTTTCCAGAGATGCTCAGTTGGGTTTAGGTCAGGGCTCTGGCTGGGCCAGTCAGGAACGGTCACAGAGTTGTTCTGAAGCCACTCCTTTGTTATTTTAGCTGTGTGCTGAGGGTCGTTGTCTTGTTGGAAAGTGAACCTTCAGTCCAGTCTGAGGTCCCGAGCACTCTGGAAGAGGTTTTCTTCCAGGATATCTCTGTACTTGGCCGCATTCATCTTTCCTTCAATTGCAACCAGTCGTCCTGTCCCTGCAGCTGAAAAACTTTCATGTGTTTGTTGGCAAACTCCATGTGGGCTTTCATATGTCTTGCACTGAGGAGAGGCTTCCGTCGGGCCGCTCTGCCATAAAGCCCTGACTGGTGGAGGGCTGCAGTGATAGTTGACTTTGTGGAGCTTTCTCCCATCTCCCTACTGCATCTCTGGAGCTCAGCCACAGTGATCTTTGGGTTCTTCTTTACCTCTCTCACCAAGGCTCTTCTCCCATGATTGCTCAGTTTGGCTGGATGGCCAGGTCTAGGAAGAGTTCTGGTCATCCCAACCTTCTTCCATTTAAGGATTATGGAGGCCACTGTGCTCTTAGGAACCTTGAGTGCTGCAGAAATTCTTCTGTAACCTTGGTCAGATCTGTGCCTTGCCACAATCCTGTCTCTGAGCTCCTTGGGCAGTTCCTTCCACCTCATGGTTCTCATTTGCTCTGACAGCGCTGTGAGCTCTTATATAGACAGGTGTGTGCCTTTCCTAATCAAGGCCAATCAGTTTAATTAAACACAGCTGGACTCCAATGAAGGAGTAGAACCATCTCAAGGAGGATCAGAAGAAATGGACAGCATGGGAGTTAAATATGAGTGTCACAGCAAAGGGTCTGAATACTTATGACCATGTGATATTTCAGGTTTTCATTTTCAATAAATTTGCAAAAATTTCTACATTTCTGTTTTTCTCTGTCAAGATGGGGTGCTGGGTGTACATTAATGAGAAATAAAATGAACTTTTTTGATTTTAGCAAATGGCT
>JAMQGT020013369.1:0-91752 GCA_024447675.2 Pterophyllum scalare
TCATCAGATCTAGGATGTGTTATTTGAGTGTTCACTTTATTTTTTTGAGCAGTGTATATTTTTCCAGAAACATGGAAAATGGCAAAAACAGTACTCTGCAAACTACAGACATTCATCAGCAGCTGCCTCCGTAAGATTCTCCTTATTTAGTCACCAGAGAAGTTTGCCAATGAAAAATGATGCATAAGAACAAAAAAGGAACCAATAGCCACAATCATCCTGCGAAGAGCAAATTAATTCCTACCAGTCTTAGTCTAGAGCAGTGTTTCTCAAACTGTGGGGCACACCCCACTGGTGGGGTGCAGGGTTATAACAGGTGGGGCACGAACAACTGGGAGAAAAGTCATGTGATAGTGAGTAGGAAAAACTCAGTTTTAACAGGAAGAAACCTTCAGCAGAACCAGGCTCAGGGAGAGGCAGCCATCTGCCGTAACCAGTTGGGGGTGAGGGGAGGGAGTCATGAGAAAAGAGAGCCAGAGAATAATAATAACTAATAATTAAATGCATTATTAAGTACATATTTACATATTTATTAACATATTATTAATTGTTAATATACATGAGGTATTATGCATAGTTTATACTTGTTTGTACTCACACATAGTGCCAGATATCACTATTTCACGTCCCCCTTGTAGTTTTGCCCTCAGCCTTGTATCCACAGCTTTTATACTCACTCTTTCGATCTTGCTACCTTGTCTTTTGAAATAATACTGAAAAGGAATCCTTGGAGATAACTGCCCATCTGCAGTGCACCATTCAGTGTCTCATTTGTTTACTCAAGGGCATTGCCACAAATGTTAGAGTCACACCATACACCATTCACTTCAATGCCAAATGCTCTCTCCTGATCTCTCCTTCTCTTTCTCTCCCATGAAGCTTACAGTTTAAATACTGTTCAAAAAAATTATAGGAACACTTTTTAATCAAAGTAAAAAATCAAGTCAGTTAAACTTCTGGGATGTTGATCTGGTCAGTTCAGTAGCAGAGGGGGTTGTCAATCAGTTTCAGCTGCTCTGGTGTTAATGAAATTAACAACAGGTGCAGTAGAAGGGCAATAATAAGACAACCCCCAAAATAGGAATGGTTTCACAGGTGGAGGCCATTGCCATTTTTTCCTTCCTCATTTTTCTGACTGTTATTTCATTAGTTTTGCATTTGGCTAGGGTCAGTGTTACTAATGGTAGCATGAGGTGATACCTGGACCCTACAGAGGTTGCACAGGTAGTCCAACTCCTCCAGGATAGCACATCAATACGTGGCATTGCCAGAAGGTTTGCTGTGACTTCCAGCACAGTATCAAGGGCATAGAGGAGATTCCAGGAGACAGGCGGTTACTCTAGGAGAGCTGGACAGGGCTGTAGAAGGTCCTTAACCCATCCTGTAGTGGGCCCTGTACTCACTGCTTGGCACCATGGAGCCCAACTGGCATTTGTCATAGAATACCAGGATTGGTAGGTCCACCACTGCCGCCCTGTGCTTTTCACAGATGAGAGCAGGTTCACCATGAGCACATGTGACAGACATGAAAGGATCTGGAGAAGCCATGGAGAACATTATGCTGTCTGTGACATTGTTCAGCATGACCAGTTTGGTGGCGGATGAGTGATGGTGTGGGGAGACATATACGTGGAGGGATGCACAGACCTCTACAGGCTAGGCACTAGGTATCGAGATGTCAGACCCTATGCTGGTGCAGTGGGTCCTGGGTCCTGGGTTCGTCATGTGATGAGAGTATGCAGGCAGTTCCTGGAGGATGAAGGAATTGATAACGTTGACTAGGCCTGACCTAAATCCAATAAAAACACCTCTGGGACATTATATTTTGGTCCATTCATTACCGTCAGGTTGCACCTCAGGCTGTCAAGGAGTTCAGTGATGCCCTGGTCCGGATCTTGGAGGACATCCCCCAGGACACCATCCGTCATCTAATTAGGGGCCCCAATATTTTCAGGTGTGCATACAAGCACATGAGGCCATACAAAATACTAAGTACCATTTTTAGTTGCTGCAATGAAATTTCAGCAACATGGACTAGCGTGCTGCATCATTTTTTCACTCTGATTTTTGTTGGTGTCTTTGAATTTACCCCTTTGTAGGTTGATAATTTTCATTTCCATCAAACGATGTGGCATCTTTTCATTCTTAACACATTACCTAGCCCATAGAGATATACAGCATGCTTTTTTTCCCATTGAAATCTGTGTTTTCAAAGTCTTCCGTTAATTTCTTTGGTCAGTGTTTATATGGGTTGCACTGTTGTTTCCTCTAAAGTGCTTGTCTTTTTATAAATACCCAGACCCTTTATTGTTTTCTTGTTGTCCACCCTTGCAATTCCTTTCAGTGTAATTTTGTTTCAATTGTTTGTTGCTGTGACAAATGTTTTGGTTCTGCTATCATTTCTCAACTCACTTGACTGAAAGAGAAAGGAGAGGTAGGACTGTAAAGGTAAAGTAAGAGAGAGGGGAATGTTAGATGAAAAAAATAGAGCGAGTGAAAGACAGATAGCAGGGTTATAGTGCAGAATACCTAAGTATCTCATGTTATCAGTAACTGCCACATCAGTTTGTCAGTGACACTGAGCACCTGACATTGCTCTCCATGATTAATTAATTTTAAAAGGAATCAGAAGCAAATACATATTTAATGACTTGGTATTAAAGTAGTGGTATAGTGTGTGTTTACTACTGTATGGCACCCCAGTCAAGAAAAAACCCTCACTATAGCGCATAATACTGTGATGATTTTGATTGACATGAAACTTATTGGTAACTTATCAAAAAATAACAAATTTAGGGACTACACAGTGATGCTTGTGGTTAGTTATTGCACATCATAAACAGTCCTCATTTCCTGTTCCTCACAAAACACATGTCCCAGGGGGTATATATACAGTAGCTATTGTCTTAACTTGTTCTTTAGTCCAGTATGTTTTTTTTTTTCTGGGGAAGGGGTAGGAGTTGGGAGGTGGATTTATATTGCACAATTGAACCATTGTTATGCACTCACACATGCAAAAATCAAAGTTAGCTAGATGAAACATAGTTCATCTTAAATGCCATGCTTTTTCCAAATTGATGGCATTTCAGATGAACTGTGTTTAAATGTTCTGGATCTTGTTTTTGCTTTTTCTTTGTCCTTTGTCTTTCATGAACACAGTACCTTTTTAAAAGGTGGTTGATTGTTGGGAGACAGACTGGTTCATCCACATTTCTTATGTCTAAAATTCCCCTTTTGAATTCATATGCATCCTCAAGGGCCATTTGGCACTTTTGTGAGTATCACAGAAACAGGATGGAGTCTGAGAGTCCTTCTAAGCATATGAAGCCGACATAATACCTCTCTGAAGTCATGTGTATGTTGTAAAACCAACAAAGCTCTGTCATTGATAAAATGAAATGAATGACATCTGCGTCTGTGCCTTTATGTTTTTCATTTCTGGAGACAAAAGAGAAGATTATGAAACACTCTTTGGGAATTGCTAAGCTTAAAAAAATCACATAAAATATAAAGTTAAATTGTCAGTTACATTAAACTGTGAAAACACTCATCAGTGAAAAAACTAAACAAAGAACAGCTTATTTTCATATTGGCCCATATATAAATGATTGGTACTTTAATGTCTCAAAATGGTACAATGTAATTATTCCTCAAGAAAAGTAAGGTTTTAACAACTTTAACTTTCCCAGAGCAATATCAGCAATATTAGTGTAGCTACATGACCTGAGATGGAAAAAAGATCTACACACACATTTAATATGTTCTCATATAAAACATTACGAGTGACAGTAACCCCTTCATTACTGTATGTCAATCATATGTAAAATATAAAATCAAGTAAAAATTAAACTGAGGCTTAGTTTATCTAAGGGAACACCGAAGTGTTCCGAGGCCAGCTGAGTGATATAATCTCTCCGGTGTGTCCTCGGTCTGCCGCCTCAACTGGCTCCTTTCGATGTGGAGGAGTACTTTGTGCTCCTCTTGAATGATTACACTCTTGCCTTTGTTTCTAAGGGAGAAACTATTCGGAGGAAGGTCATTTCCACCGTTTGTATATCGTTCTTTTGGTCACTACTCAGAGCTATCGGTTTAACTCTTTATATTTAAATCTGTTTAATTCTTGTTTTTATTCAGCAGTGAAAAGCAAGTTTGTCCACAGCTTCAGCAACTATAAGTTCAGAGTTCACTGAACAGTGAACTCTGAACTCTGATCAGATATTTATCTATTTATATTTATATTTATAAGATAATAAATGAACTTCTTGCCTGAAATCAACAAGTACATTTATTCTCTTATGTGCATCAGTCTATAGATGGATGTATTTTGCTGTCATTTTGGTTGGAAAGTCTGTTAAATCCATTAGAGAGTTTCCCTCATTTGTGTTATCTGACTGGGCAGTGGGATGAGCACGGGTGTTCTGATGTTGTAAGCTTTTGTGGATGGACTGCGTTGAATGAGCAACCTACGCATTTGTAGAAAACTTCTTATCTAATGAGCATTTTTGTTGATTATGCTTATTTTTGTCAGGGGTCATGTCCAAAAAGTTCTCTTTTTCAGAGATGAGCTGCCAGCAACAGGGAATCAGATGAAAAACAACCTGTCACTTACTAATCAGCTGGTCAAAGCATTGCTTCAGGTTGCCCAAGCTGCCCTCCCTAACATAGCACACTAAAAGCCAAGGCTGGCTTCTTCTTGGTAACATCCATGCATTATTTTACCCATGGAGAACCTTTGTAACATTATATACAAGAAATCAGTCCTAGTTTTGCCATGGGCTCTGAAATCATTTAGGCTAGCGCTGTCTTACAACTATGATCACAAAATACTAGTCAACAGTCCATGGCTTCCTTAGCAAACACTATTATGTTCTAGCTCTTTTTCATCCTCACCTGTTCTGTGGTAAGATGGCACTCTTCATGCTCCTTATCCACCCCCCTTTCAATCTTCTGCACTTAGAGTGTCCATAGAACTTGTGTTGCTGTTATTCTCTAGACAAGAGTCATGCTCTTATTTTCTTGATAATTTTCAGGACAGGCCCTTGACAAATTTCCTGTTTTTTTTATTAGCATCTCTTCTCAGTCACATAATGCTCTTGTCCATAATTATAATGCATTTAAATTAGGAACTTTATACTTGTGCCATTTGATTTACATTTAAATGAAACTGAATTAAGAATTCTTAAACAAAATGTTAATGAATCTGGACTTTAAATTCTTTACACTGGTTAATGACTTGAACCGCTGAATTTAAATGTTCATCCATGCATAAAGGATGTGTGTTTTCCTCAGCTCTGTGAGCGGTGTTGCAAGGTTATGCATGTGTAACTTTGATGAGGTTCCCCTTCAGCCAAGGACTCCCCTTTGTCATTAAGACAGATAACATCTATTCTGTGCATTGATGTGGTTACATTCATTTAAAGGCTACTTTTGTTTCAGCTCACAGACAGCAGAATCAATAAGTAGTGTTGCCAGTTTTTGCCTCATTTCATCTTAGCTGGTGTAGACCAACTTAACCCCAAAGCTGAATACAATACAGAATCAGCCACTGGTCCTTTATATAGTATTTACGTTAACAGATTAAATAATAATTAGTATAAATTCAAGATCAAGTCACAGCATATTAGTGATTTCCCTTAAGACACCAAAACAAACAGTAATATTATTCCAGTAAGTATTTCTATGCAGCAACAGTCTGAACATCTTTCTGTATGTCATTGGCTATAGAACCCCACAGTCCTCCCCAAGCTATTAAAAACACATGAAATACCCTTATTGTCCTTATTGTCTTTTCAGACATACTCCACAATATAACTTGGTGTTGGGCAGACATCATGCTGGTGCACTCACTTCCCATATTTAAACTGTTGTGCACAGTCTGAGAGGAATAAAAGCCTTGTCTCTCCCAGAGTTTGGGTTAAATATAGATTAAATATAGAATAAATGTGGTGATTCAGCTGTTTTGTAGAGTGGTTGTAAATTCAATATTATTTCTTTGTGTTTGCATATATTACTTCCAAAACCACTTTGTTGTCAAAAGTCATATTTGAAATAGATGTGGAACCTTTTGTATTAGAAGGTGAGATATCTACAGTATTTCTGCTGAATGACTCTTGGAATTGTCAGCCTGTCATGGTCTTCAGCCTGTGCATACTCATATACTGACAACAGCCATATTCAAAGCACTGAATTGTAGAAGCATCTGAAATTGAAATGTCAGGTTGAAATGAACATGCTGTGAATTAGAATGTGGAAATAGAAAAGACGAGCTTTTGTACAGCAGCATCTCGTGTTGACATTTTTCTGTGCATTGTGTTTACAGACTGTAGCCAGTACCTTGATACCAGAGTGGATAAAAACTGTGTTTTTCAAGAGAAAACAGTTGAACTTGTCTGCTGTGGATTACTGTAATAAGAGTGCAGCAATGGCCTCATTCTCCCACTTCTAATCAGTTATCTTGAGATTTGCTAATGTCTAGGTATCGTTCTCTTTTCCCGTGTATGCGTGTGTTATATAGCTGTAATCCAAAACAAGGCCTGATAAAATGAGAGGATAAAACCCAATTACCCAGTAGGCAGTCCTGAGTCATCTCCCATTTGCTCCCACCATTGTCTTTCCTACTACTCTTTATTTCGATTTGTATGGTTTACTCAAAGACCACCCCAGCAGATTGTAATCTTAGGTTAAAAGAAACAAGATAAAAAAAATTGTGAAGAAACTGAAGTGCGAGTGTACTAATCGATGCCAAGCAGCTTGCACTCAGGGAATCCCTTTTTTCTTAGTGTAATCTTCCTGTGTGATTGTGAAGTTTGTGTGCACCGGGCTTCTGAGATGAAATTAAGGAGCGACGGGGCAGGAGTCTGAACTGCTAGCTCTCCTAATAGCCTACAGGCTGGAGTGGTCCTGATCCATAGTCACTCGATAACATAAGCCTCCCTAGTCTCCAGCAATAAATGCCAACAATCAAACTCAATACAGCAAAGAAAAATAAAAGCCAGAAAGTAAAATTGGGGAAAAAAACCAAACAAAACACTTTCCTTATTTTTTTCTTTTACCACCACATGATTGTAAGATGTTTTACACACTATACTTATGTCATGGTTAAAAAAACAAACAAACAAAAAAAAACTTTCAGGCCTGAAAAATTCATTTATTCCCAAGCAAGTGTGAGCATGATTTTGACTATTAGATAATATCTTACAATTTATGGTCTTTTTTCAAGCTTTAAGCTCATCATCTGAGTGCAGGTGCATGTGTATTCTTCCTGTAGGTTGGATTTGGTGTGTTTCATGTCCTTGCTGCCAGCAGAATACAGTGTTTGTTGTAGCCCCCACATACTGGAGTAATATACTCCTGACATTCAGCTCACTCTCTGCTGACCTACAAGGTATACGATAACCTACAGGAACAGTGGGTTTGTTTTCAAGGCTAATGGAGAACACTCCCAAGACAGAACAGAAGTGGGTGATGTTATGACTCATCTCAAAGGGATTCTATTCACTCTTTGCAATTTCCCCTAGCCCATAATGTAATGTAATGTGACTGCTTTAACCCAATCAATAACCATAGATATCCTTTACCACATTATTCTAACAAAGTAGACTTTGAATTACTGCACTAAGTGGGTTCCTTTGTGTTGAACTACGTGATATGTGCATACTTCGGTAACTCAGTTGCATTACGATAAATATATAATGCATTTAATGATACATTTAAAGTCCTTGAAAGATCAGAGCAGGTGTTTTTGCCTGTACACTGGCATAGAGATATTTGAAAAGGTCACACCATGAATGAAATCATAACCAGTATACTGGTACATCTGATATACGGCCCAGCACTAAATATAATATAGACTAGTATAGACATGCACAAATTTTACTTGGTTGGGCTGCCCAGGTTCAGGCACCCAAGTGTATGGCAACTCATCCATGTAACCCTCTGTAATTGAATTGTTTGTGGAGAGCCCGCTTGCTTTTATTTAGCTATTTGAAAGTTTAGTTGCTGCTAACCAGCTAGCGCCAACCCACCTGGTCTTATGTATTCCATGCTGGCTGTCTCATTGTCTCAGGTTTCTGCTGTGGTATCATTCAGTTGCTTCCCTAAAAAGGATCTTGTTCCAGTTAGGCACACTCCAACTCTACTCTTGGACTGAATAATAATAATATAATATAATATAATATAATATAATATAATATAATATAATATAATATAATATAATATAATATAATATATACTTAGAAGTGTAACTTTCATTGTGCTTGTGAAAAGCACTGCTTTGACATCCTGTCATTTCATATAATTTCTTTTGAACCTGACAGATAAAGGCACTTCATTGCATGTCCATTGTTCTTTCTATTGTGTTCTTTCATTAATGCCGCTCATTAGCTGCTTCTGGGAAATATCTGAAAGTGGGATGGACAGAAATGCATATTTTACAAAACAGACTTGTTGTCGGTGCTAAGGCTGTGCAATACTATAATGCCCAGGAATTCTTATATTTATGCTTTATGTTAATTCTAATTAATCATTGAAGCAAGACAAATTGTTATACTAAATGCTGAGTAAATTAGTAAATTTTGTGTATTTGCCATGACCTAATACTGCTTCTCAGTTGACATAGTAATATTAATTTAATGTGAATATCTACATAGTAATAAATCTGTGAATCTATGTGTTTTTTGTGTTTGTATGCATTTTTATATTATTGATTGTATTTGTCATCCATGTGGTGAACTGTAGGAAGCAAAGAGATAGTTATATATAGATACTTTTTTGATAGTGCAAGGGAGATTATTATGTTACAGCAGCAAGAAAATAGTACAGTCTACAATATATAAACAAAGTGATAGTAGAAATGCCACAGGCACAGAGTGCAAAACTACTGTATCCATATACAACAGTGATAAAAACAAAAGAAATAAAATTTAAAATGTAGGCAAAGAAGAGTAAGACTGACATTGTGCAAGAAAGTAGTGCAAATTGCATTAATAAATAATATGTACACTTGGAATCTGAAAGTCCATTGCATGAAGCTATAATCCAAAAATATGTGTGGGATCTTATGTCCCGACAGGTGCGTTCACCTGTCACAGAAAGAAGAGTTATTATACATATATAATAGAGAATGGTAGGAATGATTTCCTGACGCGTTCTTTATGGCAGTCTGAGGGAGAAGGCGCTCTTCTGCCTCAGCAGTGTGGAGTGAAGCGGGTGTGATGGGTTGTCCATGATGGAGAACAGTTTGTTCAGTGACCTCCTGTCCCTCTCTGACTCAAACACCTCCAAATTCAGACCGATGGGACAGTGCTGAGGAAAAGAATTAGAGGCTTTCTTTTTTTTTTTTGGACTGTTTAGCTGTTTCTTACCTTCATTAAGTTCTTCAAAATAGTCTCACATGCAAAAATAGATTTTTGGTACTTACTCCCCCATACTTTACATCTGCTACTGAGCAGTCTTTACCAGCATAAAGCAAAAAGTGGTGAAGATGTTAATATTTAAAATGTTGGGATTTAGCAACTACCAGCCTCTAACTCCAGTGAAACAGGACATCTGAGCGAGTTGTTATGGAATTGTTCTTTCATAAATTTCCAATACAGTTGACACTAAGCACCTTCAAAACTATGGACCAGTCCCATCCAAAATGAATGTTCACCAGAATACTCTCGTTAGAGTTTTCTGACCGCACTGCTCCTGTCATATGAGAATGACTAAATTGAAGCAGATAAACATGCTTTTTCTACTGGGAGAGCACTGTCATTATTTTCAAAATGAGGTCACCTGTCATATAGAAATAAATATTTGAACAAATGACCAATGCTGCCATTTTTCTAGTTACCACAGTCTTCTTGGAAAAACTAACATTGCAGACACACAAGATTGCCACCAAAGACTGACTTCACTAAAGTTCATCCTTGTGTTTTATAGTGCTTTATTTTCAGTATTTTTTTTTCTTTCTTTTCTCTCTTGCTTTGCCTGTCATCCTCTTGCAAATTAATTTTAAGTGTTTTGGGCTCTTTTTTGTTAGACAGGACAGTCTAAAATACATGTCTGGAATCGGAATGTTCTCCTGGTATCTGCCTTCATGTCTCTGCAGTTTAAGCAGATGTTGCATAAGACAGGGGTCTTCGACAGCAAAACTGTCATTTTTTTCAGAAATGGCTAAGGCTGCTATAATGGTGATGTTATCCTCTGGCTTTGAACTACAGTGTAGCGAGTGATTATCAACCCAGATGGGAAATGAATCTGTTTCTAAAACAACTGACTCTTTCCTCATTGTACTTCCTCAATTGAGGACAGGCTTTAGTTTTGAATTATGGGAGTAGCATTGGTTATAAGCAGCAACAAACAGAGCCAAGACAGTCATTAGGCATTCTTTTTCATCACTGGCCACACATGACATTGTCTGTGCCTTGACAGTTTTATCACCTATAAAGCTTGATATACTTTTTTTAAAGATAATTAACAAATTTGTCAGACTTCAGTATAAACAGTCAGTACACTAAGAATGGGTGATATACACTGTTCAAAAAAATAAAGATGCTTGGCATTTGCCATAGAACACCAGGATTGGCAAATTCGCCACTGGCGCCCTGTGCTCTTCACAGATGAAAGCAGGTTCACACTGAGCACATGTGACAGATGTGACAGAGTCTGGAGATGCAGTGGAGAGCGATCTGCTGCCTGCAACATCCTTCAGCATGACCGGTTTGGCAGTGGGTCAGTAATGGTGTGGGGTGGCATTTCTTTGGACAGCCGCACGGCCCTCCATGTGCTCGCCAGAGGTAGCATGACTGCCATTAGGTACCGAGATGAGATCCTCAGACCCCTTGTGAGACCATATGCTGGTGCGTTTGGCCCTGGGTTCCTCCTAATGCAGGACAATGCTAGACCTCATGTGGGTGGAGTGTGTCAGCAGTTCCTGCAAGATGAAGGTATTGAAGCTATGGGCTGGCCCGCCCGTTCCCCAGACCTGAATCCGATTGAGCACATCTGGGACATCATGTCTCGCTCCATCCACCACAGACTGTCCAGGTGTTGGCGGATGCTTTAGTCCAGGTCTGGGAGGAGATCCCTCAGGAGACCATCCGCCACCTCATCAGGAGCATGCCCAGGCATTGTAGGGAGGTCATACAGGCATGTGGAGACCACACACAATACTGAGCCTCATTTTGACTTGTTTTAATGACATTACATCAAAGTTGGATCAGCCTGTAGTGTGTTTTTCCACTTTAATTTTGTGTGTGACTCCAAATCCAGGCCTCCATTGGTTAATAAATTTGATTTTCATTGATGATTTTTGTGTGATTTTGTTGTCAGCACATTCAACTTTGTACAGAACAAAGTATTCAATGAGAATATTTCATTCATTCAGATCTAGGATGTGCAGTGTATTTAGAAAAGCATTTGAAATTGTTATGATTTCATGGCTTTTCATCTTTTCTGTTATTTCAGTAGTTTTGCATTTGGCTAAGGTCAGTGTAACTAAAAGTAGCATGAGGTGATACCTGGACCCTACAGAGGTTGCACAGGCACTCCAATTCCTCCAGGATGACACATCAATATGTGGCATTGCCAGGTTTCCTGTGTCTGCGTCTTCCAGCAGACAGACGGGCAGTTAGACAGATCCTTAACCCATCAGCAGGACTGGTATCTTTGTGCAAGGAGGAACAGGATGAACACTGCCAGAACCCTACAGAATGACCTCCAGCAGGCCACTGGTGTGAATTTCTCTGACCAAGCAATCAGAAACAGACATTATGAGGGTGGCCTAAGGACCTGACACCCTCTAGTGGGTCCTGTGTTCACTGCCCGACTCTGTGGAGACTGGTTGGCATTTCCAATAGAAGACACAAATTGGCAGGTCCACCACTGGCTCCCTGTACTTTTCACAGATGAGAGCAGGTTCACTATGAGCACATCTGATAGACAAGAAAGGGCGTGGAGAAAGGTATGCTGCCTGTAAGATTGTTCAGCATGACTAGCTCAGTGATTGCCTGATCCAGATCTTGAAGGTCATCCCCCAGGAAATCCCCTGTCATCTCATTAGGAACATGCTTCAGCGTTGTCAGGCATGCATAGAAGCACGTGAACGCCATACAAACTACTGTTTACTATTTTGAGTTGCTGCAATAAAATTTGACCAAAATGGAGTAGCTTGCTGCATTATTTTTTTGTATCTTTGCAAGCAGGTGGATATTGTTGTCATACGATCCATCTATCTGTCCATCTGTCTGTTGGTGAGGTTCTACCTTTCTGGTCTATAAACTTCAAAACTACAAGGAGTAGAGCCATGAAATTTGGCATATGTGTTCTTTACTCTTCAAAGATGTGCAAGATAATATTCGTCTGTCCTTCCATCTGTCTGTCTGCTTGCCTTTCAGTGAGGTTTTACATTTCTATCTATAGACTCCAAAATCACATGGAGTAGACCCATGACATTTGGCACATGTGTTCTTCAGTCTTCAAAGATGTGCAACACAATATTCACAGTCCTGGATTTTTAGGGCCCTTTGTACACTTTGACTGTATTTATCTGAAGTGGAGAGTAAACAGCATGCAGGATTTCAGGTCTCAAAGTTAGGACAAAATAGTTTTGCAGAAGGTGAAGTCTGTTGAAGGGTTTTCTGTTATGAAATGGAGCTGTAATGCTACACAGATCTCTAAATTTATTTTATATTTTCATTAATCGTGGGAGGATATTCCCATCATTAATGGGTCGTGTTTCACTCTGATTTTTGGGGAGGGCTTTGAATTTAGCCCTCTGTTGGCAATAATTTTCATTTCATCAAATGATGCGGCATCCTTTTATGCCTAACACATTATCCACTCCATATCAGTATAGGTATCCAGCATGATCTTTTCCCATTGAGATGATGTGTTTTAAAAGTATTCCTTTGATTTTTTTTGAACAGTGTAGAATATGATTGCATTTGGCTCTCTTGATCATTGGCACTCCTGCTCCAAAAGAGGTTTATTTTTTGCAGTCAGTTTCCATACTCCAAGACTCACAGCTTGATCTATGATCTCAATGAACACTTCTCTGACAAGTTTATGTCACTTGTTTTCAGTACTTTAAAATACAACTTTATTTTATGGCTCGGCCACACTAGAGTAAAGATAAGAAACCAACCTTCCTGTGATTAGGAAAAATTGGTAGTTGCCTGGTGATCGCATTGAATTGTTTTGCATTTGGAGAGGTTGAGCATACACCACCCTAAACCTCTGAGTGACCGCTTTCAATTGCAAGGTGATTGCACATGTTGCCTAGTGCGATACCACCTGTCTCCAAAAACTGTGGTCCGACTCAGACTGACTGCAAGCACTCTCAGCCAGTTTGTCGAAGATTTAAAAATAATTGCACTCAAATTTATAAAAATGTAGACACACTGCCAGATTGAGTGCATGTTGCAATCAGTCCAAATTGGTCTGCACCAATGAGCGTAATTCATGTGGGACATGTCTCAACTGGTTGCCAGCTGGTTGTATTCTGGTTAATTCTATTATGAAAGCATGTCCTATGTTAAAACTCTATGTAGCAACTACATCACTATTTTTGGAGGAATTTCTGTTTCAGATTTGTGAGGTTCTGGCTGAATGTAAATACTTCATGCAAATTTCTGTTTAATGCGAATTTCTGTTTAATGTGAATTTCTATATATGTAGACGGTAACAGATTTTTCCAGATTTATCAGTCAATTGCCGTATTATCACAAAACAGATTGCATATAACTGCCACCTTGCCCCTTTCAGTCACAAACCGATAGCAGAGTGACTCCATCTCCAACTGAATGCCAATGGTCGCAGACCTGGTCCACATCTTCAAAGCAGCCACTTCAAAGGCAGCGAGATTGCAAGTTCATTGCACACATTCACAATAATTTTGGCTGCACTGTTGTCCAGCCACTGTTTTCTTTAGTGTTACTGTAGCATTAAGTCTGTAAATGATAGCCTCCTTTACTTTGTTTTACAAGTCCCTAGCCTATGAGTGTGCAATGTTGCTTGGTTTCTCAGCTGGATCCAACCCTCGTTCATCATGTGCTCAATTAGAGTAGAAACTGGTATAAGTACCAGTCAAGACATTCAGCTTGAGGTGTCACAGCGGAACTACTGACCAGAGTGTTAAATTACTGTAGCTATATGACTTTTATTTATAGTCTATGGTGGCTAGATGAAAGAAGGACTCATACCAACACCAAAGTATTTTAATGGTAATTTAGAAGGAAACAACACATTGTTAAAGATCTACTGTTAATCTTCCTGGCAGGCAGCATCCAAAGGCTAATAGAATCCTGTTTGGGAGAAGAGGAACAGGTGTGAAGCAGGTGGCTGAATTTGATTTGACTGTCATGGTGGGAAAACAGAATAGGGGCAACAAGAGGGCAGGTGACGAATAAAGGAGTGTGGGTGCATCAGTGCGACACATTTTTGAATAGGACACACTCACGTGCACATTTATCTCCCAGAATGCATTTTATCCATAGGAATTTGCCTGCATTAACTATAATTTACCAACTTTTCTCTGCTTTTAACTTTTAACTCTGCTTTTTCTCATGTTTAAATTCTCATATTTAAAACGGCATGATCTTATATGCGTGATCTTATACATTGCCATACATGTATTACAGAGCTGCAAAGTTGATAGGTAGTGTTTGGTTAAATTTTCACACTAGAATTAACTCCGCTAATTCAGGAGCTATGAAGTATGTAAGCTCATCAAAAAACTTGAGTGTGAAGATGGAACATGTAAATGCTGACATTTTTGAGATGATCACTAGACAGTGTGCCTCTGTCTGTACCTTTTCTTGTGCTTCATCTCACAGACCCAGTCCTGTTAAATCACATCTTTCAGACATACATTATATGAGTTTTAGAGTCACATAAATGCATGCTTAAAGGCTTTCATCTCCCTGCTTTATTTTCTTCTCCCTCCCAATCCTCCGCAGGTAGTGGAGCATTAACCTTTAGCCAGTGCTTCTAAAATGAGGGCTGGGGCGAAGGGAGTCTGGTACCCTAACAGTACACTCCCGATCTCCAAAATCTCTGCTTTTTACCCCGTGACTCTTCATCATTCATGCAAAAATGAGAGCTCAGCATAGGTGGTAAGCTTTGATCAAGTTAGCCCTCTTCCATGTAGCTTACAAAGCATATATATAAAAAAAAAAAAAAAACTTCATGGGCACAGCAGAGAATGTGTATCCTGCTGTGTTAAAGAAACGTGACCAGGGGATCACTGTATACAGTGTTCTCTGAATGTTTTGCATCTCAAAGTTTAATCTCTTTTAAGATTATGAATCGCTGAGTAAAATAAATGCTTATAGTCATGTAATGAGTTATTTCCCATTGCATTACAGATGGTTTCCTTAAGGAACACAAACTGTTTTATTGGACTGAATCTAAGTTGTAGACTTCAAACTACTGTAGTTCAGGACTGGGAAAGTGTCATGCCTTTATGATTTTGAACCTGAGGCATCCTTCATGGTTGTTGAAGCTGATATATGTAATAGGCTGTTTTATCTAGGTATGCTCTGCAGTTCCATCGCCTTCTACATTTCTGTGCCTAAAGGATGCACAGATCCAACGTTTTTTCTCTTGATACCAATTCCAGTACCTTAACTCAGTAAAAAATTGAGAGGCTGTAAATTAAAACATAACTTTAACTATAAGTGGAGTTTTACGACAAATTTTAATTTTTTTGCAGACTCGGAGGTTCTGTGAGTGCTTTTGCCCCTTATGTATTCCTAAATTAAACAATCTAATAGATCCCAGCTGATGTAAACATTTTTCCCAGCTTCAAAATGTAACTAATAGTGTAGAAGGAAAGGCTGTCTATGCACTGAAATTTCTAACCTCAGAGCTTCCTATTTTATATTAGTGTAACATTTAATGGTCTTCATCAGTCAGACCTTAATGTCAACAAAATTGACAGCTCCAAATACATTTACAGGATCTCATGATGCGCATGTTTTTAACCTATCTATCTATCTATCTATCTATCTATCTCAACCTATTAGGTTGTACTGTGCTGCTGTACTGTGATACACCCTGGTAATTGTCTCTGAAACCCTGATGAACCACCACAGAATTAAATGCAGCTTTAAAGTCTATTTTGGAATAGAAATGAAAGGAAGTGGGATCCATAACTATATCATGAGTAGATGATGGCAGATCAATATTTTTTTTCTGACATACAGTACAAAGAGAATAATGAAATTATAATTCAAGCTCATCAGCCAGCTGCATTTTCTGATGCATTTTCTTTGTTTGTGCCTATTTATGACACAAATTGAAAACTGATGGCCAGTGAATATGAGAGCTCAGTCTAACCTTTGGGGAAAGGCTAAGAATAAACACTTCAATAAACTGTTTTTGATGGCTGGTAGCTGTTGTTACCTGGACATTCAGACACTGCACCGTATTGGAAAGGTCACCTGTCCCAAACATATGGATAATTGGGCCTAAAATACCACCTGGCATGTTTTCTTCCACAAGGTGTCCTGGATTCTTTCAACCTTTACCGACATCCTATTATACTTCGTACCATATGGAAAGGCAATCATGTTCTGTCAGTCCACATAAGACGTAGTTTAAGTCATGCTATTTAATGTCAAGTTTAGCACATATTTTTAGGGCAGACAGATTCTGAGGATAAAATGATCAAGTATTTGATTCTAGATTAAGGCCAAGTCATCCATGGCTTTTAATGGACTCGAAAAATTGTTGGTGATGAGCAATGGTTGTGGTCATCCAAGTTTCAGTAAATGATGTGGTTCTGAAACTTTTTCTGGCATACCGTGCTTCAGACGCCAAGAGCACTTAATGCCCTCCATCCCACTTTTTTATTATTATTTTTTTTTAAATCAGTGATTGATATTAAAAAAAAAAGATCAAAGCTTAATTTTGATTAAATAAAGGTTGGCATATTATAGAATCAGCCAAGTCTTGTTATATATTTTCCCTGCAGAAATCATATTAACTCACAATCATCTCACTCTCAACCTGTGGTAGCTCTGTGCCCCATCACTGGGGCCTGCTCCACCACAATCTGAGAACCACTGAGTTACATGGTTGAGTTACTTTTTTGTTAAAGTGTTAGGTAGTTATGCTAAACTTTCACTTAAAAGTTACAGGGAGTGCACTACCCAGGCTACTTTTGCTCTTACATCTAAGTTACGCTGTGTGACTGTATATTATGTTGTGTCACTATGATTGCACTATAATGCTGCTGTTGCTGGCAGGTTGTGGAAATAGATTCACGCTTTAAATTAGGTAGTCTGTCATCAACGACAGTAGCTCATTGGAAAACAAGGTTGGAAAATGCCCTTCATTTTGCTCGAACCGCTTCCTTCAAGCTGCAGTCATCAATAAAATGTTGTTCGGTATGTTCTTCTCTCATTATAAATATCATTATCACAAATTTCCTTGAAATATCATGATATACTTTTGAGGCTGTATTGCCTACCCCTATTACAGACTGCTGTAAATGCTTAGTTTCAGAGTTTGGGGTTTTTCATTTTTTCAAATCTTAGCCCTGTATAATGCCTGTGAGAGCAGAGATCCCTATTATGATCATCGCTTTGCTTTAGTCATGAGCACACCTGTTCAAACCTTTTGTTTACATGGAGCAGCCAATTGGAAGGGAGTTGTTCTTGCGGGAGGTCAAGGAAGCTAAAACAGCTGGGTTTTGACAGTGGGTGAACAAAGTGTCTAGTTTAATGTTAATGTTCATTATAGAGCTGGCTTGGAAACTATAATAATAACCTGGTCCTGTGGAAATTGTCATTAAAAAACACATGTTTTTTTAAACCTACAAGCCACAGCTTAATTTTAGATGACACAGGATACATAAAATATCATCAAATAGAGAAGAGATTTAAATGACTGTGGACTCTGGCTTCTGACAGATGGCATTGTGTGCTGTGTTTTTATTATTGGGGGCAGGTCCTATTGATTTGAGCAGTTTTACCTCAGTGTCAGGACATTAGCAGGGGGTGGGGAGGGTTCTTGTGTTTATAAAGTGAATGATTTCCTTTTGTCAAAAGAGAAGGCCATCGTATTTGAGTCATAGTGGTCTCTAAGCCTAGCAACAGATGTGGCCTTGGAAGCACAGATGGAACATAACATTATTTTTGTACTTTCCCCCTGTGTTCTGTTTTTGTTTTGCAATTTGTGTGTGTGTGTGTGTGTGTGTGTGCAATCAACAAATGATCACAAACTTGTATTGGATCTTTTGGACTAAGCCACAATACAGGACTTTTTGTTACTTACTCTGAAATACATTTTGTAGCCCTGAGGTAACCAATTATAGTTTACTTGTTCAACCACAAGCACCCAACTGGATACTGCAGTTACAGTATTGTAAGTCCAGTTGATGCGGGCAAATATACTTCTGTGTGACACAAAGGCACAGTGATGTTAGTGAAATTTAGTGAAATATGTAATGTGTGTTGTGTGTTTCTCATTGTGTCTCACCAGGTGAGTTCACAAACCACTATGTGTTTTTTTGGGTTTTTTTGTATTATTATTGTCGGCTCATCCTCATTTACAACAAAGCTTTTGAGTTCTACCACTTTTGATGTTATTCACTTGTGTGGAGGTGGGAAATTGCTATTCACTCAGAAATGCCATCACCAAGGGGAGTTGTCAAGCTCTGATCTGCAGCAAGGGCATGCATCGATCTGACCTGTGCATGATGGTCCCCCTGGACTAACCTCATGCAACCCCGCTTCCCACTGCTAGCTGATGGGTGTGGGAGACCATGAGGTGCCCTCTTCAGCTTATCTTGCCGTTCTTCAGTTTTCTAACTCTTGCGCTTTTTGTCTTACTGTTGCAAGGATGAGTAAGGGTTCTGTCCTAGAGGCATTTTACTCCCAGCCCTCTGTGCTTCTCTGCTTGTTCTTTCTGCTGGCTTCTCTGGAGTTGTTCTTTTTTTAAAAACTCAAGTGTCAAAGTTCTCATCTTTCCTCTCTAGGCAGGTTTGCACTTTGTCTTAATTTGGGCAGTGTTGTTTTCATCCTACCATTTCAGGAAGCACAGAAAGCAAAGAGCAGCTTTGTAGATTTCTGTGCCCCACACCTACACTACAGAGCTACTAATTCTTGTTGTTTGAAGTCTGGTTTATTGGTTATAGTTGTTACTGGATTTTCTGGATGAAGCCAGAGGGTGAAGTTTGCATGCAGCAATAAAAGTAGTTGGTCACTGTTCTTAGATAGTGGATACTCACGTTTCATTAATATTCTGGGACTCTCAGTGGTTCGGTGGCATTTAAAACATGCTGATTGAGAGTTTAATTATGTTCTCATCATAAAGTTGGCCTAGAAAAGGCCTGTAAAACAAAGTCTCTGTGAACATAAGCAGTAGATGGTTATAGTGAGAGAAATCATGGTGAGTAACTGCACTGTAGCATCATGAAATATAGGGAAATAAAAGTCATGCGGTGTAAGAGTCGGAAAATGCTTTATGGTTTTGTTGCGGCACCAGGTTGCTCTCTGTTCAAGGAGATGTTACAGGTGATCGCAGCTTTGTGTGTGCTATGTGTATGATATCTGTATTTTCGTGTAGGGGACATAGGGCTGTCATGTATGGAAGCCTGTTTTCGCCACTAAAAAAGAAAAAAGAAATCGCCATCCGTAACTCGAAATTTCGAGTTGTTTTCTCGAAACTTTGAGTTGCTAAGTCGAAATTTTGAGAAAATAACCCAAAATTTGGAGTTAATAAGGCAAAATTTTGAGTTACGTATCTCAAATTTTCGCATTAATAACTCGAAATTTTGACTTAGTGCTGCCAATCAGGAAGCTCTGTGAACCGTACCTCATTTCCTTGTTAACCAGAAGCAGGAAGCTGAAGGTATCAGCTGTCCAACAGATCGACATGAAAACATTGATTCCTTACTTTTTATGCAGCTGTTTTTTGTTAGAAGATATTTTGACCGTTGATGGTCAAAAACATGCCAACAATTTGTTCACATTTGCTAGAAACTGCTAGCTCACTGATACTGTCGCTACCCCATGTTACCTTTCCTTGTTACCCGGAGGCAGATTTCTTTCTCTGAGCTTCCTGATTGGCAGCACAAAGCATAAATTTTGTGTTATTAACACAAAAATTTGAGATACGTAACTCAAAATTTTGAGTTATTTTCTCAGATTTTTCAGTTAATTACTCAAAATTTTGAGTTACAGATGGTGACTTTTTTTTTTCTGAAACTCTAAAAAATCCGTACTGTCCTGTTGTCCACACTAAAAGTTGAGTCCTGTTATTTTGCTGGGCCCTTCTGACTACAAATATGGAGGCGTTTACCCATATCAGAAGTTTCCAAGTCAACAATTTGAGCTAAACCCATTTTCAACTGCACTTCTAATAGTTTATTTTTTGCATGTAGTCTTTCTTTCTTAAGTGTACATATCTTTTAGTTATAAGTTTTCTGTCAATATAAAATATACCATAAAAAAAACAAAAGTGTAATTCTGGTTGGTGACCTGCTGAGAACCACTGATCACAAAAGAAAAATTAGCTGGCACCATGACACCATGACATTATTTGGTCTAAATGACTTGGTCCTATTTCCTCTTAGTATTATTAGTCATGATAACTGGCATTATCTTTCAATTTATATATTTATCTACTTATTTATTATTTATGTTGAATTTAGAATGTGTTTATTTATATTGTAATTTATATGTTATTATTATTTATATATTCAATATTGACCAAAAATAATCGTGATTATGATTTTTTCCATAATTGAGCATGCCTAGATTTCACCCAGCAACAGTCAGCAACAAACTACTTGCCAGCCCATTAAGAAATACACATTTTTCCCTAGCGACCAGAGGTTGGGTTAGAGTCCCAGACCCATCTCTAGGCCTGTGTACTGAAACCATAAATAACACTTGACAATAACATTAAAAAAAAGCCACCACAAACAATTTGAAAACATCTGCTGATTTTACTTATTTATAGCTTGACTTTAAATAGTGATTAGGGAGAGAATCAGATCAAAGACATTCATTTATTGAGTACAATGGGAACCAAATGTCATTAATTATTAATCATGATAATTAAAGGGTGAATCAATACTGAAGCTGTGGCACATTTAGATTTAAATTGTATCATTCCGATCCTTATCTCTTAGTGCTACCCCTGTTCTTTGTTGCTTTTACGGTAGATGAATGAGAATATCTTTTAATTACAGTTAATCAGAATAGGGGAAATGCATGAAATGGAATGAAAATTCAATAACCCTGTTGTGTAACCATTAGTTCTGCTCCAGAAAATCTCTAAGAGTTCATTTAAGTGATTAATTACGACAACAAGAAAGTATTCAGCCTTGGAAAACACTGGCTTGCAGTAATTATTTTGCACAAGCTCAAGAAAAACTCAGTCAGTCAAAAACTCATTTGGTTAAATCTGCTTATCTTTACTAGTTACACAGTTGACGATTGGTTAATCTTTTCTTATGTGGTATCTTAGGAAGGCAACATAGAACATCTTTCATGTTTAAAGTCTGAGAAAATGCTGATCATAGCAGACACACTTTATGAACAGGAAATGTTGCTTTCGTTTCATATTTCAGTAATCTTGTTCATGCCATGGTGACAGCGTTTCTCCAGAAATGCTTAACAAAGTGCAAGCAAGAACATCCCAAGTCCTCTGATCTTCATCTCATTGAATTTAATATCATTCAAACATGTCAGAGTATTTTAGGGTATGCTGTCTTTTTTTATTGGAATGTACTTGTAATAATTGCATTTTTTCTTTGTGCTTTTAATTACTTTATTCTCAGATATGATTCTCTGTGTTTCATTGCATGATAAAAAAATAAATAAATTCTCTCCACAGTATTTACTGTCACATCTATCAGAACCATAAAAAAAGTTTGTATTTTAACAGTGCTGCAAGTATTAAAATTTGGCCTTCACTGTCAAGCAAATTACCTTCCTCTGTTGTTGCAGATCACATTAAATTTCCTCGGCCTTTACTGTTGTTCTTCAACACAGAAGACATCACAAACTTGATGGGTTGTTGCGTTATGTGCCAAACTCCTTTCCTAACACTTTCTTGTTCTACTTGTGCCCAAGGGGGTGTCGTGGCCTTTCATTTTCTTTACCACACACTCTTCCATCTATGAGTTGGACTCTGATATCTGTCAGCTTGAAATGCATTTTTTAAATCAATTCATTCGCCCACATTGGTCATACCTTTGAACCAGTGCAGATATTATCCTGATACCAGCTGCACTTAAGCATGCTGAAAAGGGTTTGGAAATTTTTTATTTTCTTTGTATTTAAATCCGAGTGAGACTAAGTTAAAGAGTATCAGAACTTAGAGAAAGTTTCTTGAATCTGGTGATTAGCTTTTTGAAAAAACAGCCATGCTAGCAGCTGTTTGAGGGTGTGTTTAAGTAACATCAACATGCTCGGTTGAAACCAAAGTCCTGGACAAATTAAATTTTTTAACGTGTGGTGGTGCTAGAGGGAAAATCCATATTAGAATTCAGTGCAGTGGGGAGCATGAATATCTGTCAAAAATGTCTTGCAGTTCTTTGATTAGTTGCTAAAATATTCCAGTTTGGCCATTTGGTGAAGGAGCTGAGTGCCAGAGAAACTGCATTGCCCTCCCTAGTGCGCTAGTATGGCTAGAGAAATTGTGTAACATATAAGGGAGTTATGTGTATTCAAAAGAGGAGCCAAATGCAGGAGTAAAAGGCAAAAGAGAAGTTTATTAACAGTGATCTAAAGATGACAAACATCATTTTTAGATCACAGTCAGCTCTAAGTCTAACACAAGGAAAGACTAAACTGAGGAAAAACAGTGGGACAAAGACAGAAAGTAAAATCAAAGGAAACATACAAGGAGCGTGACTAACAAAGTAAAACAGAAAGATACTGCCTAAAACAGAGACATGAAAAGCACTAAAAAGGACACAGACAAGGAAACATAGTAGGCACTAACGAACAAAATGAAACAGTACAAAAACTACTAAAATAAAAAAAGCCAAACCCCTCACAAAGCCCTCAAACCATAACAGAAGCTGTTATATCTAATCATACATCCACAAAATCTTAGATAACAATAATCTAAACAGGACTGCTTCAGTTGCTTTCATTTCACAATCATGAAAAAATATATTTGAAAAATCTATTGGCTTAAATTCAGTAAAAAGAGTAAAAAGGTCATCTCATAAGTGTACATACAATTTGATATTAAGTCATTCTTAGCAATGAGAATATTGTTGTCTTGTTAGCAGGTATGAAACACAGTTCATAATTTAGTCAGACAGAACTAGCAGCTTCATTAAGCAGATCGTCCAACCTGATTTAAGATGGTAATAGACAGGTTCTTTTTATAGTGGTTTTCCATTCATACAAACACTTTTTTCTACACCTAAGTGCTTTCAGTGAATGCATCGGAGAGCAACTTGGGTTCAGTAAGGATACTTTGGTATGCAGACTGGAACAGCCAGGGATCAAACCACCAACCTTCTGATTAGTAGGTGACCTGCTCTACCTCCTAAGCTACAGCCACCCCAGATACTCAATTGCCCCTGCAACTGCTAAGCACACATATGCTTACCGAGTTCAAATCTTTACTATAAACATTTTGGAAATGCAGTATTTCTCCACATTAATATTTTTGCAAACAACAGGCATGCCTTTAGCTTAGTTTGTGGGTGGATATTTCTTTGGCTCTATATCTAATGCTAAAGTGCAGCGTATCTGACACTGAAGCTAAAGTAGAATGAAGTTATTGCATTAATGGAGTTTGAGTCATATTCTAAGTTTAATAAACGATGTTGGCTATTAAAGTATTTGGAGGTAAAATCAGTTATGTAAGAGAGGAACGAGTGCTTAGTTGTTTGAGGTTTTATACAAAGTTTCTTGATAATTGGAGTGTCAGAATAGAAAGAAAAACATGAAACACACACTGAGTCTGTTTCGCTTCCATCCATCAGTAAGAAGAGGGAGGCAAAGCTTCAAAAGGTAATTACATTTTGATATCAAAGAACAGGAAGCACTTAGAGCTTAAAGCCCAAAAAATCCAGTTCAACCTATTCCTCCTGTTCTAAGAGGACGGGGGCGTACCAGCTCTTTTTCATTTCTTGTATGTGTTTGTCTCTCTGTACGTATTCATGTGTTCACTGTGGGTCAGGAAACGGCACTGTTCATTTGTGTTTGCATATTGTTTGTTGACTTGTCTTTGACAGGAGTCTTTACGCTTCACAGAACAAAGCCAATGTTTTCAATTATAGCGAATTTCATTTGGATGATGCATTGTCATGGCTACCAACTTAGACAGGTGCTGTTAGTTATAAAATGTATGCGTCTCTTTTCGGGTCTGAGATTGCAGCAGTGGAGAGGAAGCGGGCCTTCTTAGAGGGTTTCATTGGCCTCGGGGACAACTGTAGCACTCGGTGTATTTTATTCATTACACATTAGAAAAACCATCAGTAGTGTGTCCTCCAGGGAGTGTTTTGTTGAGCGCTGCTATGGCCTTCACTGTATGTCTGGCACTTCCATTTGAATAGTAAAGCAGGGAGAGTAAATAATCATTGTTAAAGTAATTGTGATTCACCAGTTCATCAAGAAAGAAAAAAAAATCTGAAATGGAAACTAACATTCATTGCTTGAGATAATGCTAATGATGATGACAATGCTGACTGTGACAATATTGATGATTGACTGTAGTGATAATAATTAAAGGCACTGATGATGCCAACGTTAATGATGATGATGTACCGTAGGCTATGATGGGGCTGATGGGACAGGTGCTTGAGGTCAGAGAGGCTCATTCAAACACATTTCCAACCTGACCGTATATGTGTATAATTATTTAAATGTCCATCATTTCAGAGACAAGACAGAGACTTCAAAATTAGATCATAATTGTGTCCTATATTTGACCACTCATGTACCAGGCCCCAATAACCTTCACTGCTAGGAGCGCTGTTTGAGCGGTGTCAGGGGTAATCAAGCATTCTATTTTCCCACTCTCATCACTTACTGAAAGTGGGCCGCCATCTCCCTGACTGGACCTCGCAGACACACTGCAGCCTGTACAATTATCGAGCCACTGCACGAGGTCACTTATGCGATCAGCGGCAGCTGAGATGAAATGTAAAAGACAATGGCAATTCTTATGTAAGGGTCAACATGCAGAATGTAGCAATTGACAGGAGGTTAAAATTAAGCTGTTGTTACAGCCTGGCGTATTAATGCATGGACTGTGTGCTTAACTAGCTATTATTTTTTTTAACATGTTATCAAATCATTAAAGCATGAGAGCCAATTTAGGTGGTTGCTTTAACTTTTGAACAAAATGAGTACTGAATATGTAATGACATATATGGGGTGAAATGAGATCTCGTTCAGTGTTGCACGTTCAATACCTCACAAACCACAGTATCTGGGTTTAGATAAGGACTCCAGAGAGGAACAGAGGAATCAGTTTGCACAAGGCATGCCATTTTAGGTTTAGCTGCCCCCTCTTTTCCATCGGTTCTGTTCTCTTGCTTTCTTTTATTGTCCTCAACAAAGCTTAAAACTGCCACATAAATTCCTCGAGGCGCTGTATGCCTTTCTTGTTAAAGAGAACATGTTCAATAATTAAATAAATAAAAGCAGGCCTAATATTTTATGAATGTGGAAGTGCATTCATTTTCATGCTGAACGGCTCTGTTAAAATGTGAGCATGCTTGCTTAGGTGAGCTGATTAGTATAGCTGTCTAATATGCAGTTGTGTTTTGCTTTTTTGCACTGCTTTTGCTTGAATTCGATACATCTTGTGTTGTTCTTTACTTTGTGCTGTGTGTCAGTCCAGGTTTACAGGCTTTGTGTTGCATGTCATCATGACAATGTTTTTTTGTTTGTTTGTTTGTTTGTTTTGCTTCCCTGTGTTTTCTGCCTTGTGATATTATTTCTTTAGTGTTTTCACACAGCTGCTGTACCCTTACAGTATATTGAGTCAGCCGAGATTCTCCAGAAGCGCTGAAGTGTGTTATGTGCCAACTGTGTATTGTGACCTTGGTAAGGTGCAAAGAATCTCAACTCAATCAATGCTATTAATTAATTGCACACCCTGCTAGTGTGTGATGGAGAATCTGGAGCCAGGTAGTGGATAAATACATATAAGTGCTTTTCTTGCTGCTGTATCTGACGGGCAGCCGTAGGCTGACGTTTAAAGGTGGGACTATATCCTATAGCACATCAACCAGCCTGGTGCTCAATGTCTGTCGTTGCACTCTCCTCCCATTTCTGTTGGTCTGCCATTTCTTTCTGATGAGGAAATATTGAGTGGAGAACCACAAACCCCAGGGTTGTGCCTCAGCAGCCTGCCGATGTGCTTGAACTGTGAAAAGGAGAGTGGGGGAGGAAGGAAAACAGAAGCAGGGGGTGGTGATGGTGTTGTGGTAAAGGTGGGACAGGGGGCATAGAGTTCTCTTGCAGGTGGAATTGTTTTCTATCTGCTGAACTGGAAAACATTTCAGAGAAAATATGTGGGAGGTTTTGTAGAGGAGTGCCAAACTGCTGTGCTGAATAGTAAAGCTTCAAAATACGGCTCTTAAAAGAAATGTACATTACCTTTGGATTATTTTTACCTTTTATTGTGTTCACAATGAGCAAAGTGAACATACAGTGCAGTGAAGCCGTAACTAGCTACTGTTTTCATTATGGATCCTTTTTGTTACATATACATATAGTGCAGACATTGTTTTCTCTACATTTTCTATGTTTGAATGAAAAGTAAAAGAAAAGTTTACAGCCTGTGCTTCAAGTCTCCAGAAAGTCTGTTATTAGTTACCATGTTTAACTGCTATCATCTAAAGGTCCTCCCTTGGGGGACTTTTCTGAGAACTACATACCTCCAAGGACTTTTGTTTCCATTTGCCCCACCAATGTTAGCATGAACAACAGCCTCAAAAACAATGTGGAGGATGTCTTGATTGGAGGCGTTTCTTCTGTGTTTTGGGTTTCATGACAAAGGAGGTGGAGAGGCAGGGAACAAACAGAAAAGGTTTTTAAGCTGTACCTGAAGAGGGAGAAGGGAATTGCTATGTTTTGTGTAGTGCTGTCCATTGAGCGTAACACAGTTAATCTACACTGCTCAAAAAAATAACTTAAACAACGCAATATAACTCAGAGTAAATCAAACTTCTGTGAAATCAAACTGTCCACTTAGGAAGCAACACTGATTGACAATCAATTTCACACACTGTTGTGCAAATGGAATAGACAACAGGTGGAAATTATTGGCAATTAGCAAGACACACTCAATAAAGGAGTGGTTCTGCAAGTGGGGACCACAGACCACTTCTCAGTACCTATGCTTTCTGGCTGATGTTTCGGTCACTTTTGAATGTTGGTGGTGCTTTCACACTCGTGGTAGCATGAGACGGACTCTTCAACCCACACAAGTGGCTCAGGTAGTGCAGCTCATCCAGGATGGCACATCAATGCGAGCTGTGACAAGAAGGTTTGCTGTGTCTGTCAGTGTAGTGGCCAGAAGCTGGAGGTGCTACCAGGAGACAAGCCAGTACACCAGGAGACGTGGAGGAGGCCGTAGGAGGGCAACAACCCAGCAGCAGGACCGCTACCTCCGCCTTTGTGCAAGGAGGAACAGGAGGAGCACTGCCAGAGCCCTGCAAAATGACCTCCAGCAGGCCACAAATGTGCATGTGTCTGCACAAACGGTTAGAAACCGACTCAATGAGGATGGTATGAGGGCCCGACGTCCACAGATGGGGGTTGTGCTCACAGCCCAACACCGTGCAGGATGCTTGGCATTTGCCAGAGAACACCAGGATTGGCAAATTCACCACTGGCGCCCTGTGCTCTTCACAGATGAAAGCAGGTTCACACTGAGCACATGTGACAGACGTGACAGAGTCTGGAGACGCCGTGGAGAGCGATCTGCTGCCTGCAACATCCTTCAGCATGACCGGTTTGTCAGTGGGTCAGTAATGGTGGGGGGTGGCATTTCTTTGGAGGGCCACACAGCCCTCCATGTGCTCACCAGAGGTAGCATGACTGCCATTAGGTACCGAGATGAGATCCTCAGACCCCTTGTGAGACCATATGCTGGTGCGTTTGGCCCTGGGTTCTTCCTAATGCAGGACAGTGCTAGACCTCATGTGGCTGGAGTGTGTCAGCAGTTCCTGCAAGATGAAGGCATTGAAGCTATGGACTGGCCCGCCCGTTCCCCAGACCTGAATCCGATTGAGCACATCTGGGACATCATGTCTCGCTCCATCCACCAACGTCACGTTGCACCACAGACTGTCCAGGAGTTGGCGGATGCTTTAGTCCAGGTCTGGGAGGAGATCCCTCAGGAGACCATCCGCCACCTCATCAGGAGCATGCCCAGGCGTTGTAGGGAGGTCATACAGGCACGTGGAGGCCACACACAATACTGAGCCTCATTTTGACTTGTTTTAAGGACATTACATCAAAGTTGGATCAGCCTGTAGTGTGTTTTTCCACTTTAATTTTGTGTGTGACTCCAAATCCAGGCCTCCATTGGTTAATAAATTTGATTTCCATTGATGATTTTTGTGTGATTTTGTTGTCAGCACATTCAACTTTGTACAGAACAAAGTATTCAATGAGAATATTTCATTCATTCAGATCTAGGATGTGTTATTTGAGTGTTCCCTTTATTTTTTGAGCGGTGTATTATGCTATTGCACCACATGTGATATACACAAGTCTTCAGATACATCTGGGATGCCCAATTCATCAGTTTGATTTGAAATAATAGCAAAAATTTTCCTTAGCTGAGTCAGTATCACACTGTATTTTCTCCATCACATAAACACACAACTGTTAATGTGATAACCCTACACAGTATTCCAATGTTATATGCCAATATTCACACTGATAATTGTTAATATGGCTGATGCTGGATCAACACATTCCTATTTCTCAAGCAGTCCCTGTATTCTTAAGACTGAAAAGTTATTCTTGTGCCAGTGAGTACCTACTAATGAAGGGGGAAATAAAAAGAAAGGTGGTTCTGAGAACTTCAAGAGTCTCTAATTTCTATTGTGTGGTTCCTACAATCCAAATCCAGAAAATCTTTCACAGTTCATTGGGCCGGCAACATGATAGCTAAACAACTGGAATTGTGATAGCATCAGTAAATATTCTGGGTGATCAGATGGTTTCAAGAGGGAAAAAAAACGAGTTATTAAGATAATGTAAACAAACACCACTTGCTACCCTGAAAATGGAAACTGAACACTGACGTGCCAAGTGGCTACCTGGCACTTCAGTGTTCTCAGGTGTGCTATACTGCACTTCTGTTCAAAACCCCACAGTCTCTGTTACACTGAAGAGCAGCTTTGATAATGTAGATAAAATAAAGCTTATAGTACCTTGGAGTGTAAAATGTCATTGGTTTGTTTACTTGTCCTTTTTCTGTTTGTTCTGTCACCATCGCTTTCACCTCACAGTTTTATATGCTGTCTCTCCTCACCCTTGTTTGTTTTATGTTTTTCTCTCATGTTGGAAATATTTTTCTTTTATGCTCTGTTTGTCTCTTCAAAGGTTTTAATACGACGTATCTGCGGTAATTATAGCACTTTCCTAAGAGCAAGAAAGAAGGTGACTTTATCTGGAGAAAGGATGAGATGAAGTTGTGAAATTGGCCTGCTGAGATTGTAGTTTTTCTAGGGGGAAGAAGGAGTATTTTATGCTTTGTTTCTGATGTTTTGGAATGAGTGTAAGTGAGGTGTTAAAGAAAATGTTGACATTCTAGAGGTAATTAGCCTCCATCGCTGATAGTGTGACATACAGCTAAGAGAGTATAAAGCAATAAAGGTCAATAAGTGTTTAACTGATTTCTAGTTTTCTCAGGTGCCTTGCACTCTTCTAATAAACTGTTTAGGTGTCACCCTAAAAGTCCTGTAATTCTAGTGGGTTTATATGTAAACAATTACTACATTCAATTATTGAGTCTGAGTGTGTAATAACCTCTGCCGTCAACCCACTTACACCAGCATGTAATTCTTCAAGCTTTATGTGGTTAATAGAAGTGTATCCACAATACAGAATGAAAGCAGCCTACCACAAGGCTGCCACAGTAAACCCGTGCTGCTGCCCTTGGACAGAGTCACCTCCAGCAGTGCGACTGGTGTATTGTGCTTCCCTACATTATTTGTATAAACAGCTATTGATCCTATAGGGAGGACTGGCACAAGTCAGCAACTTTATCAGCAGCTAAAAAAAAAAAATGAAATTACATTTTTGATGGATGCTCCTGTCATGGAGAAAGAAAAACAAATGCCTACAGCATCATTGCAATCCTTACCAAGCAGGTAAACCAAACTATACTGTAAGTGAATGTAAGAGTCCTTTGATCTATTACAGTTCTTATTTTTCATGTATATAACTAGAGCATATCTGACACTCTTAGAGGTTGCCAATTTGTTTCTTTTTGGTGGTTGCACCTTCACATTCCTTTAATGTTGCCTTGTTAACTCTCGACTCGGTGATCGAAACGTAATTCCCCAGAGCAGCGTTGGCTTGAGCAGCAGCCCTTAGAGTGAGAGTGCTAATGAGAGCCCAGCGAGCTCTTTCATAATGAAACATCTTTGAGGCCAATTGTCCATCACTAATAATCATATGGTAATAACCACCGCAATAACCTGCACTGGGGAACAGAGTTACAGTCGTTTACTCTTTAAAGTGCACTCTACTCTTCAGTAAGAGAAAAAGGGAGAAAGGCGGTGATAAAAGTTAAAACGGCAGAAAAAGACAGTAATGAAGAGTGCAGGAGTTTTATAAGAAGGAAAATATGTAGGTGGAATGCAATTAGGCAAGAGCTACGAAGAAAAATGTAAAGAAAGAGAAAAGCAACAGAGCAAAAGGTGACTGTTTCTAACATTTGATTAATAAAGAAGTGCATAAGACGATGTTGCATGAATAACTGATCAGTGGAAGTTTTAGGGACAGTGTCGGTTTAGGTTTTAAAAAATGGGCCATTCATCATAATTTTCTTTCTCATTTACATCTGGTGCACTTTATGAGGACTGCATTAGCGCCACCACTGGGGCTGGCAAGCTGGAGAACATAATGGAATCTAAATTTAATCCATCCAAAATCACCATCCAAAAGTAGGCAAGCAGTAATTTCAGATTCAGAAAGAGGCACAGAGCCATTTCGAATGCCACTTTAGGTTTGTTCATGCTGTTAGTTTTTTCTTTTTCTTTTTAATTGGTAGAGTTTTGTAGTGCAGGTTCTTACCTGCCTTTAAACACCCAAGAGAAAAATTTGTCTTCAAATTCTGATCAAAGGCATAGAGACATTACATCACTAGAGTCACTCTAAAAGAATGAATATGCAGCCACGGACTGAATATTATTAATTTTTGGAAAATTCAAAATATCAAGGGCAAGGACATCCAAGGCGTTTTATATCTCCATCTCCATGGTTACAACTGTGTGACTGGTTTTGAACAGAAAGCACATCACTCTGGTATCTGCTATGACATTATATTTTCCCATTTCTTTTTCAGCAGGGTGAAATTACACAGGGGAATAAATGGGGAAATTATACAAGCTTTTTTTTTCCTCCCCAGTAACTTTTCTGCTGGTCAAAACACAATACAGCTGAAACAGTATAAATGAATACCTGAGAGAAATGTGGTGGAAGTTGGCACATTAATGGTGTAATTGCAGCTCAGTGGAGGAGCCTTACGCTGTGGGTTTCCAGAAAAGCTATTATCTGTGTGATGCCATGGAGTTAGGGAAGGTCTGCAGTGGACTCAGTGATGGGTCAATAAGAGAAAGAAGAGATGAGCCAAGATAAACAAAAAATGCCACAGGTCTGTCTGCTCTAATACTGGTCACACTGGCCTTACATGTGCAGCCTAAAACAAATACACACACATACTTGTAGACAAATAAACATACGAATGCTGACCCAGTGGACCATGACAGACTGCTGCTGAGGCTAAACATAGCAAATAGAAATGGCTCAACGCCCAGTGAACCCAAGGCTTACACGAGATACACAATGAAATGTTACACTGAAGTGACACACGGGGCGTGTCTCTAAGGTTTATTCCTTTTATTTAGGTTGTGTTAATCTATGATTAATCAACCATTAAGTGAGTTCTTAATAAGCGATATCTAATTCGACATCTCGTTAGTGAAGTGTATGGCCTCTTTTTTCCAAAAATTGGACATTTTTGACTGACAATAAAAGCAATGTTTAATTCCATCAAAATATGTGTTTCACGATGAATTGGAAGTACTACAGGTAAGAAGAGACAGATTTACAGTAGTGCAGTGTAGAAAAAGGACCTTTAATGACAGACATTACAACAGGAAATTTTTAAACCATGGAGAAATAATTATCTCTAGGAGGTGGTGTAATCCTACTGCAGACCAGCCCTCAATTAACACCTTGTCAAGTTAAATCAAATTATGAAGAACCAAAAGAGTGCTATTTAACTTTTAACCTTGAGGTAAAAATAATGAACAGATTAAGTAGTTCCAGACTGAGGAAGATAGTGGAATTGAATTGTACGGTATTTGCTACTGCAGGTCACACTGCATACTGTCTTGCTGTGTATTTCACATTTATTAGTGATTCATAAATTCTCTTCCTTCCTCCCCGCCTCTGAGAAATGACTTCCTAATGTAAACATTCTTGTCAAGGAATATCTAGAAACAATGCCGATATGCCACTTTTTACTAGTACTTGTTGCACTTGCTGTTCTGAACACAGCTGCATTGAGCTGTTTAGTGTGTTTGTAAAGCTCCATTTCAGGCTGTTTGTTTGCCCAGACATGTTTTTCCCAGATTGATGACTTCAGTTACTTCTGAAAAAAAGTGAACAATGAGACTTTTCAGTGTTGGACATTTTGTTTTGGCGACAAATAAGAGGGAAAGGGCTACAAAAGCAACGATACAAAGGCAAAAGTAAGAGAATGTGTTGGAGTGAATGAATTGGATGGATAGAGTGGATTAAGGAAATTGAGGACTGTTCCAACACATAATTGGAGCGCTGTTTTTATATGTCCCACCATTTGGCAAAACGCATACTGTGAATGCAGACAGAAATGTGAAGTGCACAAATAATGGTGCAAGGTGTGTAGTTTGAGTCATTAGCATTCTCATATATCAAAGCAGGATTTTTATAAAATCCTTAATGGAAAACTAAGTGAATCATTTGTTCAAATGTGTTTGTGCCTTTGCTTTTTCATCTGAAACCATAACGGTGCATCCTCTATTAAATCTGAATTTTGAATAACTGGCAACCACTACCAAATCTCACTTTGAAAATGGTCTGTGCATCGCAACCAGCAAAGCATTCATCATTGGGTCAGTCAAACAGATAAACTAGTCATTAAACAAGGAGTAAAAGCACCTGGCAACAAAGCTACCTGACTTTGAAATATGAGTGTTTTTAGCTCACTGTTTCTGGGTGAAAGCGTTCACCACATCATTAAAATCCAGTGATTAGACAAGATCTGATTCACCTGAGGAGCGGGGGGGCCCTGAGGGTCGTTTTCTTCATTTCAATCTTCTTATTTTCTCACCTGTTGTTCAGAGTTGACTGGCTTAACACAAACACGTGGTGTAAGGCATGCAGTTTTCTATTAAATGTTATTTGCAGTATGTCTGATAATGATGTAAATTCAAATGTGTTTTTATGTGAATGCAGTGGGCATCATGCCAAATTGGTAGAGAAAAAAACATCTCACTCTATGCAGCTTTTTATGTTTTATGCTTATTGTTCTGGATTTATAGCTGGCACATTCACTACATTGTGCTCATTATTCACTCATGTACTACAGTTCACATTCACACCCACTGCTCCATGCCTGACACAAAAGATGTATAAAGAAGGTAAAAAGTTTTTTTTTTCTCTCTCTCCAAGAATTGTTGGAGAAACAGAGCTAAACAGACAACAAAGACACAAGCAAACAGCTGAAAGAAGAGGGAATATTGAACAGAAATCCAAATCTTAATTCTAATGTACATTAGCCTGTGTTGAAAATCTAAGTAGATATTTTATTGTGTCATTATCAGGCACTTTGACCTTGAAACGTGATAATATTTGTTTCAGTCAGATTGTTTGTTGGCTGCCTTTAGTCGTGAGTTGATGGGATTTTAAAAATGAGAAATGTGTCTGCCCTTGGGGAGTTCTAGCTGTGTGCATGTTGATTCATTCACTCATTTTTAGCACATCCGGCCAAAGGACCAATGAGCTTATGGCATGGCAAGGCATCCTTCCTCAATCCATCCGTTCGTCCGCAGTTCACAAGACTCATTACTGATCCCAGAGTAATGATCAGATTTTATCAAGACTTGTACACCATGATCACCTAATAGGTCTGTGCTCAAGGTCAGGGCCATATTTGTTGTTTTACTGGCAATAACCTGAAAATTGCAATGGATTTTGTGTGCCAGATGAGCCACTACATCACTGCCGTTCAGTTTGTTTGTTTGGGGTTTTGGTGATTGTAAAGTTGAATGTATTTTCGGTTTTACTACTAAAGAGTGGGTGACAAATCTACATTTATAAATGTCTTCACATATTGTTACCAGCTTTTTCGTTGACTTCCATGACTTTGAAGGTTGGAATGTGCTTATCTATAGTTTGTTTAACATGCCATAATTTGCATAGATCCCTATCACGCTGCTGCATCTCATTGAGGGATGTTTATTTTGTTTCTTGAATATCGTTAAAGGGTTCTGTGCAGTACTCTAAAACCAGTACATCATTTCTATATTGATGAACATGATGTATTAAGTATACAGGGTGGGCCATTTATATGGATACACCTTAATAAAATGGGAATGGTTGGTGATATTAACTTCCTGTTTGTGGCACATTAGTATATGGGAAGGGGGAAACTTTTCAAGATGGGTGGTGACCATGGTGGCCATTTTGAAGTTGGCCATTTTGGATCCAACTTTTGTTTTTTCAATGGGAAGAGGGTCATGTGACACATCAAACTTATTGGGAATTTCACAAGAAAAACAATGGTGTGCTTGGTTTTAACGTAACTGTATTCTTTCATGAGTTATTTACAAGTTTCTCTTTGTTTACAGCCATTGACATGTCGCAGAGGTTAACACGTGAGGAGTAGATAGAAATTGTGTTGATGTCTGGTGAACACAGTAACCAGGTCATTGCAGCAGATTTCAATGCATGAGACCCTACGAGACCACCCATCTCCCATGCTACAGTTAGCAAACTGCTTGCCAAGTTTCGTGAAACTGGTTCAGTGTTGGATTTGCCAAAATGTGGACGCATGAAAACTGTCACTAATGAAGAAACATCAGTGGCTGTCCTAGCTTCATTCAGCAAGAGCCCACAGCGTAGCACTCACCGCATGTCACTGGAGAGTGGCATCAGTCGAACATCCCTTCGGCAGATATTAGCTACTCACAAATGGCACCCTTACAAACTCCAGCTGCTGCAGCATCTCAACGAGGATGACCCAGATCAGCGCACTGAATTTGCAGAATGGGCAAAACAAAAATTGGAACAGGACCCTCAGTTTACGCGGAAGATTTTGTTCAGTGATGAGACAAACTTTTATGTGAATGGTGACGTTAACAAACAAAACCACCGCTATTGGTCTGACACTAACCCACATTGGATAGATCCCTCCAAGACTGTTGGAATAAAAAAATTGATGGTATGGTGTGGTATATGGGGTGCAAAGATAGTGGGGCCATTCTTCATCAATGGAAACCTCAAGGCCACTGGATATGCAAAATTGCTACATGATGATGTGTTTCCCTCTTTATGCACTGAAGCTGGCACGTTCCCTGAGTTTTTCCAGCAAGATGGTGCACCACCACATTATGGGTGTCAGGTCCGAGCATTCCTGGATGAACAATTTCCTGGAAAGTGGATTGGTCATCATGGGCCAGTTGAATGGCCCCCAAGGTCTCCTGATCTAACCCCCTTAGACTTTTATCTTTGGGGTCATCTGAAGGCAATTGTCTATGCTGTGAAGATACGAGATGTGCAGCACCTGAAACTATGGATACTGGAAGCCTGTGCTAGCATTTCTCCTGTGGTGTTGCTATCAGTGTGTGAAGAGTGGGAGAAGAGGATTGCACTGACAATCCAACACAATGGGCAGCACTTTGAACACATTTTATAAGTGGAAAGAAACTTGTAAATAACGCATGAAAGAATAAAGTTGTGTTAAAACCAAGCACACCATTGTTTTTCTTGTGAAATTCCCAATAAGTTTGACGTGTCACATGTCCCACTGAGAAAACAAAAGTTGGATCCAAAATGGCCAACTTCAAAATGGCCGCCATGGTCACTACCCATCTTGAAAAGTTTCCCCCCTCCCATATACTAATGTGCCACAAACAGGAAGTTAATATCACCAACCATTCCCATTTTATTAAGGTGCAGCCATATAAATGGCCCACCCTGTATTTCAAGTTAACAGTGTGAAAAACACAAGGTAACAAAATAGCCAAATTAACTCCAAATAGCATTTACATGAATATGGATGAGTTTCCTCTATACATTAATTTATACTGATTAACTAATGTTTGTTTGGCTAGATTGATAGAATACAATATGGTAACACAACAAAGAACAATTTGTTCTCTTTAAAAATGGTTTAGACTGAAGCTTGTTGTCACCGCATCTAACACTGCAGACAGAGCAGTCAATAATAAATATTAGTAGTGAATAAATCAGCTTCTAACTGTTATTCATGATAAGGCCATCTTTATTACAAACGGCACCTAAATTGGTGAATGGTCATAGGAATGTGATCCATTGGGATGTGCAGTGTGGTGGCAACTAACATCAATTATCAGCACATGCCATTTAAAAGCCCTCTGGCATGCAATGTCTTTGTGGAAAATCTTTGTCTGCAGTTGCCTCTGCAAAAGTACACTCCTATATCCTCCACATTAAATCTTTCTGTATGCAAATAAAAACATTTCATACTGCAGCACAGTTTATTACTTTATTCCTATCTGCAGCCTGTGTCTGTATCACTGAGTTTATAAGTGTGAAAAACTGTGCATGGAGCATACACACACATATACACATCCTTAGTACAAAGGGGGCATACTCACTTTGGCAGTGCACCCTAAATGAATGTAACAAGCATCTTTAGCTGACCAGCTCATTATGGTGTGATAATTGGCTCGGGACCATCAGACTGTGAGATGACGGGCTCCAATCTTGTTAGTTTGGTGCATGTGTGTAAGTGTAATATGGAGTGTGTCTCTGTTTACAACAGTGCCTTTGTCTGTTCCCCTGAGTAAACTAACCAACCTCACAGAACATAACGATAATGATTCAATAATGTCTTGCAAGTTATTGTGGTAATATATTCAATTAGACATTAAAAAGGCTTTCAAATCCTGTTTCCACATGATGTCCATCTGATTTAAACTTTCAAAGAAGCAGCCACCCTTTTTTTAACTTACTGTATTTGCCTGGAAAATTCCTGTCATGTAGATTCCCACTTTCCAATAAAAAACATGGGTCACTCTATGTATATTCCACTGGTCTTACATGCCAGATGTTTACTGTAGTCATGTGAATCAATAACAGATGCCAACAGTGATATGCTGGTGTGAGCTTCTCTATCCTACAACGTTTCTAGAGCACTTCACCAGCAATTATTGATGTCTTCCTATCAATAATCATGGGCTTATATCTGTTATGTTGTGATCAGGAAAACCAGTCTAGTGACATATAAAAATATTGGTGACACCAATATGGATACGATAAAGTTTGTTTGATTATCACATTTATTCTGAGTGCTGCGCCCTTAACCTAAACTGATTACATACAAGTCTGCATCTATCTTTCCTGTAATTATCCCTCTCGGTAATAAATGATGCATTAAATGAATCTAAAAAAAATGTCAGTCATCAAAACTTTGTGCTAAATTTTAAATAGTTTCTTCATTAATACTCAATTAAAGTACAAATAAACACTTCCATTCACAATGGTTTCAGAATAGTGAACTACATCTGAGTATAATTATCAGCAAAACATGCCTTCTATTTTAAGTCTTTTTTTTCCCCCACATAGCTAATTAAATATGTATTTATTTAATCCTGTCTAACATATCTAAATGAAAAAGAAAATCTGTATGGTCCTCCTGCTTATTGAATTCTGTTTGTTGGTATTTCATGGCGCAATAAGTATAAGCCTGTTTATGATCTTATTGATAGAATGATATTAGTAATCATAGAGGAGAAAACTAAGAACTAGAATAAAGGCTGAAAAAACTGGAAAGAGAAGCACAAGGTTAAATATTAGGGGGAGGGGGGCTGGTTTCAAAAAGTGAATCGGGGGGTCTGACAGTGACAGGGGCCCTGAGGCTGCACGACACCTGACATCTTTCATCTCCAGCCATGTCACGTTTCCCTGCCACAGTCCTCAAGCTAAGGATGCTGCGGCTACACAGTGAAATAGAAATGACAATGTGCAGCAAAGAAAGAAATTACACAAAACCAGAGGCCTCGACATGGGCTGCATTTGAGAAGAAACTGGAAAGCAGACGTTTTGCCTCAGATCTATCCGTATCACTGATGCAAAGACGGCCCCAAATCCATTACAAGCCAATTATATGTGCTGGGCCAGGGCTAGGGCTGGGCACTCACTCGTGAACTGCAGTGCTTAATCCACAAAGAGGAACTAATAGGAAATTTGAAAATAGAATCCACACTTGAGTAACTTTGGAGGGATTTGGTTGGATTAATGAACTGTCAGACTCACTGTCAACATGCCGGGGAGTGCAATCCTTTACCAGCCTTTGCTAGTCCGTTTCTAGTCTCAGTCTTTCTAGTTTCTCTGTGCTCTCTCTAACACAGCAAGTGTTTAAACTGACATGTTCTCGTCCTCGTGAGCAGGATGCCAGAAGAAATAAAAATGGCTGTTGTGCCACCTGTGTTTAATCTGTCTGTGCTAATGTCTCTGTGCTTTTAGCTGTAGATCTCATCTGTTATATCCACGCACACACAGACACACACAAATAGGGCAGAATACTTTTCCCTCATGAGTGAAGAGCCTAAATGAGTTTCCCCTCCTGGAGCAAAGGCAGCATCTGCTTAAGTCTGAGGGGACACATACTACAATCACCAGAGCTACCAGTCACCACTTAAAGATAGCACTAGAGGAGAGGAAAAGAGGGCTGAGACCAAGAAGAAGAGAGGTTAAAGCGGCAAAAGAGTGGCTCACAAACAGAAGGGAAAAACACTTAAAGGAAAAGAGTGAAGGAGGGCTATACAACTGAGCCAGTATGAGACCACTGGTAAGGATGCTCAGAGAAAAGCCTTGCAACATGAGGACATATTCAAAGAAATCCAGTCCATGCTGTGGCTGTCCCATTGTTTTGAAGAGACTTGATAGAAAAGATAGATGGCTTCACCATCTGAGGTACCTAGCAGTTCGTGCCATTGTCGAAAAATTAAAGCATAGATCCATCAGCCCTTGATCTGGCCACAAACACAAGCACACTAACAAAGAAAATTGCTTTTTGATGAGCCTATTTATAACAAATCAAACAGGAAGCAAGGCAACACAGTCAGCCATGTGGTTATCCTGAGGCATGAATCTCTAAACATGTTGTAGACCTTTGCCTGTGGTACTATTTGTTGAAGCAGACACTTTTCATCAAAACAAAAATCCTGTCACTAAATTGGATGCATAGGCCAAATTGGTGTACAGGAATGTCCGGGATATGTGTTCAAAGGTACTAATAAAATTCTTGTCTATTTTAATTCTGCTTGATTTAGCTGCTGCTTTTGAAACCGCCAACTATGCCATCCATTGACAGATAATTGAAGTAAGGTGATGTTTCTGGTTGTCTTCATACTTGAATGACAAGCTCTTTAATATTAAATGTCTTCTTACACTCCTGTCTTCTGTGGAGTCTCTAAAGGGTCCATACTTGGACTAATTTTTGAGCAGCATTTAATTTTGGAATATTCAAAACTTTAATTTATGCAAATGTATTTTGTAGTAATTATTATCCCAATTAATGGTAATGTGTCAGAAATCCAATGTTAGATTTGTGTTGTGTTTGAGTTGGTCTTGTCTGGCAGGTGAACTCTATGGTTCCTTTTTCTTACACTGACTTTGGTTTCAGAAAAGCTGGAACAGTAGCAGAGCTGCAAGTGGCTGCAACAACACACCACCACTAGATGAATGTTGCATGGTTTGTTTTACTACTGGAGCTGTCCAGCTGACTGAGAAGAACAGAGTGGAACTTGTACAAAAACACCTCTTAAAGAAACAGAAAATACATTAGCCGTGATGGTAGTCCTTGCCCTTGGGAGCAAACCACGGTAATACTGCAAACAAAAGCTCATTCACTTTATAGCTTGTCTTGCCAACACCATTCACTGTGACATGTCACATACAGCAGATAAAACGAAAGGAACAACCAATGACAACAGCAACAAGAGAGCAACTCTGTATTGCTCGGCGTGGTGGTGGTGCTCTGTAATAAATTTTTGATTATTATATGATCGGTTGAAGCAAATGGAACCTTTACTATTAGTAGAAATTAATATTTTTAAGTAATTCTTTATATGTATATTCTTTATATGTATATTTCAACATTGATCTATCATTGCCAAAAATATCCTATGTTCACTTATTCTTATTTTTTCGCTTCATGGCTATTTTTAGTCAGTTTTCATGTGTAACTTTTCTTTTTTTACAATTTTTCTCCAACACTGAAACTCCAGCTCAGACTCCATAGTAACTTTTGCATCCTACTGTTATTCTTCATCTTCTTCCACTTCTGTTTCTCTTCAGGTCAGTTCAGTGTGTGAGTGGGTGTGGAGATAGCACTTGCTCTCCACTCAGTGCGATGCTTGATTACCTTGAATTGTCTGTACTATTGGGAATACAGAATGGCTTACATCCAGTTTGACTGTCAGTCTGTCTGTAACTAGATAGAAGGGCCACGGCAGAAGGAATGAGTTTTGGCGTGCGTGTGTGTATGTGTTTGTGTATTTTACACATGTTGGATCATTGCTCTATTAAAGCAATAAGATATTTGTAATGATAATCTGCCAAGGGAGACAAGACACAAAGTCCACCGCTTCCGCACTTGGCCCTACATCCCTGTCTTTAATATTGATTTTTCTTAGACATGATACATGTTTTTCCATTTGCTTGTCAAATTTTATGTTCTCAGACCCAATACTGATCTAATAAAAGACAGTCTCAGATCCATTCTTGCTATTCACCACCAGCTAACAGAAATGTATTGGCCTATTCCCACTGAAACTACAGAGCAGTGCGGCAGTCTAAAGCACAGCAGCCTTGGGCATTTTGTTTGCATTTGTATTTGTGTGAGAGAGATGTTGTGGCACTGGAGGTGATGTGTGTGCTTTGTGTGGGTGAGAGCTGGTGACAGCACTGAATGACTCCTTTTTCACCTGTTAACAAAGATAAGTTGCTAAAGATTCACATCAAATTAAAGTTAAATGTGAAAGAGCACCACCTCTCAAATGCAACAGACAAATGAAACTGCACTTAAGTCAATAACATAGCTTTTAAAAGCCTGCCTCTATACCCTGGAGAACTTGGTGTGTTTTGGCACTTGCAGTCTGAACGTATACACTCTACATATACACTCTGTGTTAACGCTGGTCAATTTTTGTGGGTATTAGTCCAATACATGGTAAAATCTTAGACTGTAAGTAAAATATGAACACAGCCACCGTGATGTAAGTCATTGATTTCAGGCGAAGCTTCAGTTTTAGTGTTTCTGCCACTGATTTGCTAAATTATCAGCTAACGCTAGCAAGTTTCAATGTGATGCACAGGCACAGAAGCCTGCTAATTAGAGCTAGATAACAGATACTAGATACATTTCACTCACCAAACCTAAAGGATAAACTTCTTAAAGTGTCTGTACTACATAGCAAACAATAATATTTGTCAGATAATTCCGTTAAAATGCTCCAAAAGGCACAAACACCACAAATATGGTTAAGAGGTCCATGCTTTTTAATTATGTTAAGCAGGATTTTTTTAATGGCAGTCTCAAGTGGCCTCTCAGGAAACTGCATTTTGAGCACTAACATTTCTATTTCAGTGGAGATCGCACTTAGATGAAACCAGGTTGATGCAGTCATTCAGGCGGAAGCATGACATTTGAACATTTTTAATCTTTATATACGGATATAGTTTAGAAGAAGAAAAAGAAATGATGAAGTAATATTTGTCTGGGTGGAATATGCCCTGTATGTTCACATATGTTGTGCCTAAACTGAATTTTTAACAAAATATAAATTTTCTTCTCTTTAAAAAAAAAAAACAATAAAAATAACAATAACTAGACTAAATTAAGCAGCAGTTTGAGAAGTATCTATCACTCTGTTTCAGTCGTATTAAAGGGAGGATGCAGTGCCCCGCTCTCACTGAAGATTCCTGACGTTGCTCCAAAAAGAGATAAATATGAAATATGAGAGCTTTCAGTACTGCTTAGGCCTGCAAAATAAGTCAATTAGTCACGGCAGGCAGCAGTCAAATGGAGATTCTGCATGATGGTCTTAACGAGGGCCGCATAGGACAAGCGTCCGACAGCTCGTTAAATTAATCCTTTGGGTCTGCTGCAAGTGGAATGAGGCATGTGTCTGTGTGACCTGCTTATGTCCTCCACATTACATTACACAAAAACGTACACACGCAGACACACACTCACACAACAGACTCTGAGCTCCAAATGGACTGGAGAAAATATTTCTGATCAAAGTTTCTTTCTGGCCCCATGGTTGCTCAGATTACATGAAAAACCCTGCCAGCGGGGAACTTGGGAGTTTCTCTCTCTCGCACTCACTCTGTCGCTTTTTCTCAGTCAGTTTTTTTCACTGTGTTGTTCTATTTTTCCTTTTCTCTGACTCATTACATCCTATAAACATAGCCCCCTGCAAACACAAGCGCTCTCAGTATGTGGCATCTAATGACTATGTTATGTGACAGCTTGATTCGGGAAGTCTGTGTTTTCCTGTGTGGTTTATGTATGATTCACGAACTAGACTAACAAAGTTTGAGTTTTTACAATATGTGTAAGTAAATATGCATGCATGTGCTCTATACATGTATGTGACAGGAACAAATAAACCTGTTGTGCATCCCTCTGTGCTTTCTCTTCCTTGCCTCTTTGTTCCCAATCTTCTCTGGTTAACAAAACATTTTGCAGCTCCCCACCACACCTCCATCATAGATAAAAGATCTCATCCCATTCCCCTTCATGACTATCAAATCCACCAATATGCTCTGTATTGGAGATTGGGCATTAAGCTGCTCTGGTCAGCAAATGACTTTGTTCTATCAGTCTCAATCTATTCAGCGTCATGACCTTTGCTCACCCAACTGAAACATAACCAAAAGCAGAGTTTGGTTTATGTCCTCTATTCTGTGTATGAGCAGAATGTGAGATCTTTCTTATCCTTGGATCCATCAGCCAGCAATTTACTCCCCACTTCTTATTTCCCAACCTCAATAGAGTCCAATAAATTGCCCTAGGGAACTATTCTTGACCCCTCATGTTTTCTGCTTTTCAAGGTACGTCTGCCTAAATCACTGTCTCACCCTCTCTGACATCTCTCTCTGTGTGTAGCACAATTCAAACATGCTTTGTAAAGTTATCAGAAAACAGCTTTGGTAACCTTCATGCAAGCCCCCCACACATATACACACAAATATCTATTATGCTACACCCTGCAGATAATAACAGTTTAGCCATTACCGGAGTGATTTTAAAGTCAGAAATTGCATTAATAGATATTATTAAAGAATAATATTGACAAATTGTGAACGGATGCTATAATGCAGCATAGACTGAGAGTGAGAATAGCTTCACAGTAAATGAAGAGAATGAAGATGTGAGACAGACTATTGAGGCTAGCTAGCAACCATCATTTGTTTTTCCCCGGGTGCAAAGATTATCTGGTTGAGTGATAGAGGTGGCCTTGATCAGCTCTCTCCCTGCACACAGTCGTATATCAGATGTCACACTGCTGCAAAACCATCAACCCTTCACTGGCCTGAGATGCACATATTTACTATGGTAAATGGCACGCTTTCTCAGTAAACACTGCTCTTTTTTCACCAACCATCAGCATGCAGGAATTGATGATGTATCGCTCGCTGTACGTCCTCTGTAATTGCTCACTTCCACATATGTGGGGGGGAAACGATCTGGAGTTTGTTGAGTGAAACTTTCTGAAGGCAAAGACGGTTTTGAAGACTTGGTTCTTTTTTCCTTTTTTTGCCTTTTCTTTCTGCTTTTGATTATAGCGCACACTCATTAGGCTGCCAGCATTTGAATTGTACAAATCTATCAAGTTGATCAGAATTAGCTGCAGGTCCTTTTTTGTAAAAAGAAGTACAGGCTTGTCATGATAGAGAGGATGAATGAGTTCACTGAGCAGAGAATGGACCTAGAAAGCTGATTGCAAGGATGGAACGGAGAGGGGGAAATATGTTCACCCATTAATTAATCTAATAGTTTTCATGGGACAAAGACAGCATATCTCTGCTGACTGCATAACGAGAGCCAGGAACAAAGTCATTCACTGCGTCCCATTTAAAATTGTGTGAGTGTGGGCTAAAGACCAGGAGACAAGGCAGCTCATAAAATAGAAAGGCTTTACCATACATATTCTTCTTGCTGTTTATTTAATGGAATATTCATTAAATACTTTACTGCTAACCCCCATCCCTCCAAAAAAGAAAGAAATGAATGATGTTCTTTTCTCTGAAAAAGATTCTATTCTGCAGGGTTCAAAACATTAATCAGATATGAGCGTGTCACATTGGAAATCAACAAATTAATTTTCAGCTGTTTTGATTGGTTGATATAGCAGTGAGAACGTGGTAGCAGGATTTGATTGGAGAATTGGGGTGATATCGCAGCTCACTGGTGCAAAACGTTCTGGGAAACAGCCTAGATCTTATTGAATTTTAATTCAATGGATCTATGGTGCGTATGATACAAGGGGAATGGGAGCAGGAGGCCTTCTGGGCATCGTAATTCACCTTACTCATTTTTCCAGAGATTTCATATGATATCAATTTAATCTTAGGCATTTTATTTCACATATAGTGTTCAGATCCACAGGCACACATAGGCGAGAGGATTTTATATCAGCTGTTGTTTCTCCTCTCTAGAGGCCATTTCTGTAACCGTTGTGCGAAGTTAAATTGTGTGTATTTAACACTAAAATGGAAGGGACAGCTCTACAAATAATGCTCGACAGGCTAAAGGTCTTGAGGGATATTTGATCGTTATACTTGATTCAGCTTTTCTGCACAGTCACACATGCTAGTTTTAGGTAGGCTGTTGGACCAAGACAGGTAATTATCTTACCCACGGATCATGTGTTATTTTATAAGTTGGCAGAATATTCATGATTACAAGTGGAATGCTGATGGTGAAAAGTATTTTATTAATTAAGGTATTAAATATGCTGACTTTTGACATCAGAAGTCAGACTTTGTGTTTCACAATGTATGGTGAAGGCCATTAGAGGTACTGCAGTGTAAAAGGAATGTGAACTGATGTTTTTTTTTTTTTTTTTTTTTAAAGTTAACTAGCTAGAAGGTCACTCTGAGAGCGCAGTCCTCCACCAAGGCTAATGCTCTATCTCATACTTTAATTGGAATGATATCCAGATCTGCACCAAAATTATTGAGCTCCTCCACTTTACTGGTCTTTGTGAAATTCAGCGTGATAGGTTGCAAACCAGCAAATGGCATCGAAAATGTACTCGTGCCCAGTATATTTTATTAATCTAATAAAGGGGAACGCATGCTAAAATGGGAACAAATTAAAACATCAGATGATAGAAATAAGGCAAGATGTGTTTTAGAGAAAAAAAAATAGTGACAGCTTTCTGAGCTCCATGCGGGTCCTATACTCATCAAACTCATCGTTTTCATGAACCAGTACACACTTTCGTCACCACCTTAGAGAAGATGAAAGGTCTCATTTAGGGATAATAGCTAGGGAAATGTTGCTTACTAGCAAAATCAGAATCTAGAATCATTATTTTACATTTGCCTGCATTTAATTGTAGGTTTTAAAAAACTATGTTTTTAAAAAGTAAGTCATTCTGTCGTTCACGTCAACAAGAAGAAATTTTCATGGACAGCCTAATACCTGTCTTGGTCTAACAGCCTACCTAAAACTAGCATGTGTGACTGTGCAGAAAAGCTGAATCAAGTATAATGATCAAATATCCCTCAAGACCTTTAGCCTGTCGAAATGTTACATTTGCATGACTTTGACTGTCAGAACTGCTGCAAATATTTTTCCACAGGAGCAGTATATAAATGGAAAAGCAAAGTAGTCTAGGAGGCATTCTTTCAGTACAACAATGGACAAACTTATGAGAGAAACTAATAAATATATAAATGGTTACTTTTGGAAAAAGCAAAAAAAACAAAACGCAAAACCATAAATGTAAGTAGCTGTATTGGACATTTTAGCAGAATACAGTGATTGAAACTCTGAAGTGCAGGAAGTGGTTAAAAAAGAAGAAGAAAAAAGCTTTTCATCATTGTACTGTAGCTGAAAGCAATTCATCCAACAATAATGTAAAAGTGGGCTTCAGCACAGCCACTAATTAATGGCCAACTAAAGACAAAGATCTATGGACTAAATGAAAAACATTTTGGGTAAATGTGGGCAGAGCACAAGAGGAATTATTCATCTATAACTTACATTTCTAAGGGAGTTTGGTGTGATGGAATTAGAGGAGCAAAAATTTGTACAGGGTAAAATGTTACCGTCTCATCCCATTTGCAAACATACTGAGTGAAAAAAAAAAAACCAGCTTAAAATTTCCTCACAGGAAAAATCTTCTGCTTTTTAACACCGGCTGAGATTTACACGGCAAAGTTGTATTCCGTTTTACAACAAAGAAACCAATTGCCTTGGTAATTGTCTTGAATTTTTTTTTCACTTTCAGCAACCAATTGCATGTAGTTGCAGCAACCACTTTCAATCACAAGGTGATTGCACAGGTCGCCTGGTGGGAGGCAACAATCATGGTCTGACTCAGACTGACTGCAGTCACCGTTTGAAAATAATAACCATCTAATTTATAAATGCAGACAGATTGGCAACGTGTAGCAATCAATCAGAGTAACTCAGCAACACTTTCCTTTACAATAGGGGACTCAACTCAACTGGTTGCATTCTAGTGATATTCATATAGTTGTGGTCCGAAGTTTACATACACTCATCAGGAGCATGAATATCATGGTAGTATGAAACAGGAATCCATAAATTCCTCCACAGATAGTTACATAGTTGCTGCAGCGTGGCGACTTAACTGATAATTGACCACACTTTGCATATAAAACACCTTGCTTTTTTATACAGTTGTGGTCAGTGGTTTCTGTACCCTCATCATGGGCATGAATGTCATAGTAATTTTGTTTTTTTTATAATTTCTTTGAATTGTTCTTTTTCCTCGGTGGAACGATTGTACAGCACACATCTTTAATGACTAAAAAGCAAGAATTCTTTTTTTTGGATTTTCTCTAATCCACACAGGGTCAAAGAATACATACAGACTCAAATATAGACTCCTTTAAATGTTTTGATAATGTTCTTTTAACTTGACAAGGCCGAGGCCTGTTAACTTCTCTTTAATGATCATGATTGACAAAAACTGGAAGTTTTTTATCACCATGTTGATGCACCAAAGTCAGTTCGAAGATGACAGCTGACTGAGTGGTCGCAGACATGGTCTCTGTTTTTCAAGCAACCATTTCAAAGGCAAGTTCACTGCACATTGTAGAAATAATTTTGGTTGTAGTGCAATCTCCAACCACTGTTTTCCCTGTGTTGTGGTAGCATACATGTTTTGGGGTGTTAATGCAGTTGGGTTCATGGCTTGGAGATTTTTCTTCCTTTTGGCTTTCTGAAGGAAAAAGTGTTTTTCAGGGCTTAAGAGAAAATGCACCATGTAGTCTGAAATGGCAGTCTGTTAACATGCCCCTCAATTGTGTTTCTACTTAAAGGTTGTCTCTAGATTGCAAAAGAGATGAGCTGAATCACACTAAGTACTCTATAAGATGAACTTGAAACTTGAAAGTATATTGAAAATATTAACAATATCATTGAAAATTGTTAAATTATGGTCCATGTTATTGCTGTGGTTGCTTTGATCTGGATTTTCTATGAAAGTGTAAATAGAGGCAGGTGGCAAAGTCTCATTAGAGATGTGGTTTAAACTTCTGAATTGCATTAATGTGCTTGGGTTTTAAAGTCTGTATTTGTAATTATTTTTGCCAAGCTGTGGCATTCCGACTGAAGACTTAATCACGCTAAAACAGATTTGCAGCTTATAATGTTGATGAGCTTGGTTTCCCATAAGTTTGAGGAACGATCGCATTGTACTCTCTACAGTATGTACTCAAGAGCAATCATCTTTAATGGAAAGGAGAAAACAGCGTGACTTGAAATAATCAGTGAGTGAGTTGCTGGAACACTGGAGGGCCATTACTCCCTGTGTTTATATTATTTATTATCAAGAAATAAGTCATGAATTTCATTTAAATTAAATAAAAAGAGAGGCAACAGAACACACAGCAGGCCATTTCATAAAACATGAAGGCATTTCCATAGTTATCAGAATGCTACAGTACATTCATTTCTTTCATGAAACGTTAGAAGAATTATTGTATCAAATTAACTTATACCCCTCTTTAGCTTATGATTGTTGAAAAGATGTTGCAGACAAGTTTAGTTCTCATCACCACAACCAAAATGTTATTTTCTTTCCCACCAAGAAGCCGTAAGGAAACCCCGTATTTCAGCTGAAAATGGTGAAACTGGACAGGATTCATTTATCTCGACTCCGACGGTGCCTCTATCTGTTTAGTGGTAGCTTTATATGGACACCTGCTACAGGAGCTCTTACTGCTCTGGACACTGCTCACAGGGACTTGGGCCCCGAAGCTTCTCCAAAGAGGAATGACAAACCTAAGGTGCTGAGCTGAAAGTCAATCCATCAGTCTGAATGAATCTCCAGTAGCACTGCTGTGGACAGGGAAGATAAAATACAAAAAAAAAACATTATTGTAACATTGGATTGAGGGCAGTTCAGGGAGTGCTCCACTTCCAGAATTTAACCTCAACTAGACAGCGTTTCTTGGCAACAGGGATTAGTCACAATGCTCTGTTTAGGCGAAGAGATGAAATTATGTTTTATGAATAAATTATACTCTATCATTCGTAAAGGAGACGATGACAACAGTTTTTAAAAGTAGTGAAAGAAATCTGTGAAATTCAGTCTACAAGTGAAATTATTGCTTTTAGTGGGTTATCTTGTGGATGTGAAATCAATTTGTACAAGTTAATTCTGGTGGATAGACCCATGAATTCACACCAGTGACAAGCTGTCTTGACAGTACTGACCTTTGAGGGAATGTATTACGATAGCTGATACCTTGCAGACAAGGTTGATTATTACTCTTTATGAATTTTTGATCCATGAAGATTTTATAATTGTAAAGTTTTCCTGAAGCCCTGAAGAATTTAGTGAATCCTGAAGAGATTACGCAACATGATTGTGGGGAAATAGAAGCTCAGTGTGAAAGTGGCCATACACCTGTAATCAGAGAACAGCTCCAGCAAGTTCAAGGTCAAGTTTGTCAACAAAGAAAATTATTTGAACCAGAAGTAACAGAAATAAATTAGGAAAAAGTTAACCTAGAAAAACACAAGGAATATATACTATCAGAGTATAAAACAGCACAAAAAAGTAGCTAGAGCTCTTACCTACCCAGGTACCAGGCAATCTTGTTACTGGAAAGTGAACCATTGGTGATATGTTCTTGACTGAATGCAGGAAACGATGGCACAGGAAAAAAATGGGAAATGGTACAAAGCACACAAGTAAAACTGACAGGACTATAAAATGTAAAAAGAAAATAATGCCAAAGGTAATGAAAGCACGAGAGTAATAACATTAAGTTGTCAAATAAATAAAAAAAATGTAGCTGTAATAAAATACAAATACTGAGAAAAAGTATTCACTTTGACTACAATTACATGTATGCAGAATATAGTTTTGATGCAGTTGCATCCTTGTCTTGTGCAGAAATAAATTATTTTTTGTATATTTCAAGAAAATGCAAGTCAGTGTCGCACCATGAAGGGATAGCTCATTTACAGATTTTACAAGAAGAACCACAGATTGTGCTGTTTATGTTGCCTCTGCAATATTTTCCATTCTTTGAATCCTTTGTTTTAGTCAACTGTTGAGCAGCATACTCGGTCCCATTAGCTGATAAATGCTCCACTTTGTTCACCAGCTAGTAGTTAACTGTTGCTGATGCTGAACAGATAGTGGGCTTTTAGAGCTTTTTTTCTACTACTACAGCTAAAAGTAACACAGTGGAGAGTGAGAGTGTAACGTTACACTACAACGAAACAATATAAAGCTCTATAAAGATGGATGTGGGGGGGCTGCAAAACTCAGCTGATACCTTTAAGTTCATCAGCATAAGCACAAAGTAATATTCTTTCAGCATTATCATTTGATGCATCATTGGTATAAAACATTTATTATAGATGCTTTTAATATAAGAAGCAAATAAATGTCATGAAATTAAGAGGAACTTTGTTATTGTATTTTCTATTATGACTTTGCCAAGACTCATGAAGAAAAAAAAGAAAAAAAAATCAAACAAATGACCACAGCAGTTCAGCATTTTTTGTTGGCGTTTTTGAGAAATATCTTAGCTGTGAGGTGAGATTTACTGTTTAGGCTCTGTGTTGTTCATCCATCGATTTTCTCATTCACACTTATCCTTTTCAGGTTTGTGTGGGGTTTGGTTTGGAAACTAAAACAGCATTCACCAGTCAATAGTCAGGAAATACCCTGAACCCTGAGAATATAGCTGCATTCTGTTTCAAAGAGGGAGGAGTAAAATCTTTCATTCACCTATCAGCTGGATCAGTGATCAGTAATAAATGTTTTTCCTTATCTTGAAGGAGGAATTGTAATGAAATGTCTTTAAATCCTGACACATTTGAGATAATAGGTGTATGTGATTACATTTTTTTCTCCATTTATTTCCCTATTTATTTTGGTGATTGCAACATCACATCTAGACCTCTCTGAATATTTAAACACAGCCATCACTTGATAATCTTGACAGGTGTGGGCTGATCCTTTAGTAAACCAGGAGATAATTACACTATTTGCTGTATCGACAGACTAACTAACAGTGATTTTACGCAAACAGTCTTGGAAAAAGAATCGGAGAAAGCCACATTATCTCCTAGTCTAACCATGGGAGTCTCCAAGGAGGAGGGTGGATTTCAGCAGCGAAGGAAAGAGTGAACACAGTATAAAGGGAGCTGCTGAAAAGACCAAGAAAGGAAGTTGGAGTGTTGCATAGTGAGCCAGTGGAAAATGGAAGCATGTGGGAGAAAAGAGAGGGAGTTAGTGAGAGGTAATGAATAGCAAATCAGCTCCTTTATAAAACTCCTGCTTTCACTGTTCAATCAGAGTAGCCCGGATTGGCAATTTTCCTCCGGCACAATAGAGCAGGCCCAAGAGGGCCCTGGCTTCAGTTCAGAGAGGGAGAGAGGAACAGAGGGAGAGAGCACGAGAAAGAAGACCTTGCCAGTACCCAACCCCAGCAGTCCAGTGTTCTGTCAAGTTTAGCAAAAACAGCACAGACAACAGGAGGTGCTCAGTAGTAACTTGCCCTATGACTCTTCCGTTTTCATACATATTTCTTCTGCTCATTGATGTATGAGGGTCATGAAAGTGAAGGTGTGGCAGCTACTCTCCTTGCTACAGTCATTTGCATAGAGGAACTCCCTGTTTCCTCCTGTGATGCAAAATAGCCTCGGGGGGGGTGGAGAGAAAAGGGAGAAAGATGCAAAGTGACTGACAGTAGTTCACACTGTGTACACCGCTGGGTCAATGCTCCTTTTGCATTTTTTCACTGCTTAGATCTTCCTGCGAATGTGCACACATATTTCCTGTCCTTACAGTGGTGTGAAAAAGTGTTTGCCCCCTTCCCTTATTTCCTGTTTTCTTGCATGTTTGTCACACTTAAGTGTTTCGGAACATCAAACCAATTTAAACAATAGTCAAGGACAACACAAGTAAACACAAAATGCAATTTGTAAATGAAGGTGTTTATTATTAAAGGTGAAAAAAAATCCAAACCATCATGGCCCTGTGTGAAAAAGTGATTGCCCCCTAAACCTAATAACTGGTTGGGCCACCCTTAGCAGCAACAACTGCAACCAAGCGTTTGCGATAACTTGCAATGAGGCTTTTACAGCGTTCTGGAGGAATTTTGGCCCACTCATCTTTGCAGAATTGTCCTAATTCAGTTACATTAGAGGGTTTTCGAGCATGAACAGCCTTTTTAAGGTCATACCACTACATCTCAATAGGATTCAGGTCAGGACTTTGGCTAGGCCACTCCAAAGTCTTCATTTTGTTTTTCTTCAGCCATTCAGTGGTGGACTTGCTGGTGTGTTTAGGATCATTGTCCTGCTGCAGAACCCAAGTTGGTTTCAGCTCGAGTACACGAACAGATGGACGGACATTCTCCTTCAGGATCTCTTGGTAGACAGCAGAATTCATAGTTCCATTTATCACAGCAAGTCTTCCAGGTCCTGACGCAGCAAAACAGCCCCAGACCATCACACTACCACCACCATATTTTACTGTTGGTATAATGTTCTTTTTCTGAAATGCAGTGTTCCTTTTACGCCAGATGTAATGGGACACACACCTTCCAAAGAGTTCCACTTTTGTCTCATCGGTCCACAGAATGTTTTCCCAAAAGTCTTGGGGATCATCAAGATGTGTTTTGGAAAAATTGAGACGAGCTTTAATGTTCTTTTTGCTCAGCAGTGGTTTTCTCCTTGGAACTCTGCCATGCAGGCCATTTTTGCCCAGTCTTTTTCTGATGGTGGAGGCATGAACGCTGACCTTAACTGAGGCAAGTGAGGCCTGCAGTTCTTTGGACGTTGTTGTGGGGTCTTTTGTGACCTCTTGGATGAGTCGTCGCTGCGCTCGTGGGGTAATTTTGGGCGGCCGGCCACTCCTGGGAAGGTTCACCACTGTTCCATGTCTTCGCCATTTGTGGATAATGGCTCTCACTGTGGTTCGCTGGATTCCCAAAGCTTTGGAAATGGCTTTATAACCCTTTCCAGACTGATATATCTCAATTACTTTCTTTCTCAATTGTTCCTGAATTTCTTTGGATCTCGGCATGATGTGTAGCTTTTAAGGATCTTCTGGTGGACCTTACTGTGTCAGGCAGCTCCTATTTGAGTGATGTCTTGATTGAGAACAGGTGTGGCAATAATCAGGCCTGGGTGTGGCTAGAGAAATTGAACTCAGGTGTGAAAAACCACAGTTATAGTATGTTTTAACAAGGGGGGCAATCACTTTTTCACACAGGGCCATGATGGTTTGGATTTTTTTTCACCTTTAATAATAAACACCTTCATTTACAAATTGCATTTTGTGTTTACTTGTGTTGTCCTTGACTATTGTTTAAATTGGTTTGATGTTCCGAAACACTTAAGTGTGACAAACATGCAAAAAAACAGGAAATGTGGAAGGGGGCAAACACTTTTTCACACCACTGTATATATTCTGCCTGAAACAGACATACCTTAGTTTAGGGGCAGTTGTTCACTTTTGATATGAATCCTGACTGCAGGATTCTACACTGCTCAAAAAAATAAAGAGAACACTTAAACAACACAATATAACTCCAAGTAAATCAAACTTCTGTGAAATCAAACTGTCCACTTAGGAAGCAACACTGATTGACAATCAGTTTCACATGCAGGTGAACAGGTGGAAATTATTGGCAATTAGCAAGACACACTCAATAAAGGAGTGGTTCTGCAGGTGGGGACCACAGACCACTTCTCAGTACCTATGCTTTCTGGCTGATGTTTTGGTCACTTTTGATTGTTGGTGGTGCTTTCACACTCGTGGTAGCATGAGACGGACTCTACAACCCACACAAGTGGCTCAGGTAGTGCAGCTCATCCAGGATGGCACATCAATGCGAGCTGTGGCAAGAAGGTTTGCTGTGTCTGTCAGTGTAGTGGCCAGAGGCTGGAGGCGCTACCAGGAGACAAGCCAGTACACCAGGAGACGTGGAGGAGGCCGTAGGAGGGCAACAACCTAGCAGCAGGACCGCTACCTCCGCCTTTGTGCAAGGAAGAACAGGAGGAGCACTGCCAGAGCCCTGCAAAATGACCTCCAGCAGGCCACAAATGTGCATGTGTCTGCACAAACGGTTAGAAACCGACTCCATGAGTTGTGCTCACAGCCCAACACCGTGCAGGATGCTTGGCATTTGCCAGAGAACACCAGGATTGGCAAATTCACCACTGGCGCCCTGTGCTCTTCACAGATGAAAGCAGGTTCACACTGAGCACATGTGACAGACGTGACAGAGTCTGGAGACGCCGTGGAGAGCGATCTGCTGCCTGCAACATCCTTCAGCATGACCGGTTTGGCAGTGGCTCAGTAATGGTGTGGGGTGGCATTTCTTTGGAGGGCCGCACAGCCCTCCATGTGCTCGCCAGAGGTAGCATGATTGCCATTAGGTACCGAGATGAGATCCTCAGACCCCTTGTGAGACCATATGCTGGTGCGGTTGGCCCTGGGTTTCTCCTAATGCAGGACAATGCTAGACCTCATGTAGCTGGAGTGTGTCAGCAGTTCCTGCAAGATGAAGGCATTGGAGCTACTGAATTTATTTTTCTTCTCTCTCTTTTTTCTTTTTTTGGGGGGGCATTTTGAGCACCACAAGGAAGGAGCCAATTAGTTCCATTATATTCAAGATAAGGCAGAGATCTCTACAGGGGTCATACACAAAAGCACTAAAATAATCTATATGGATAAATATCACTATAGGCCAGAGAAAATCTTCTGCAAATTTGATGTTACAGTAAAACAGTCCTTTAAGTCACAAATTTTAGGTAGTATATTTCTAGATTGAGTGAAGCAATTGTTACTGTTTGACTTGCCAACTGAAATTAGAAAAGAACTGCTCATTATAAGGGAACGGAGCATGAAAGAGAAAAGTCACACACAACTAATTTAGTCCAGCATAATAAGACACTTGATCATACAGTTTGAGCATTTACTCTATTAATTTAGTTGGGCACAGCTTTGGCTCCTTTAAACTGTGGTGGTTACATAAAAGAGCGGAAAACAAAAACATCCTAATTGCCTGTATAAATTGAGATGAAGTGCTCCACAGCAGGCTTTGTTCACTCAGCACAAACTCAAATCAACAACAAACCTGCACATTCATAGGTGTAGAAGCACTGGCTAGCTGACTTTATGCACATTCTTTCACCTGCATAAAAACATCTTCACACATATTTCAGGCCATACAGCGTACTTTGCATGGCAACCATTAGATGCTACTCACAGGAGGAATAATTACTCTGGACAGTGGTAAGAGTGAATCCAGATGGACTTGGCAGAGCCATGTGGAAATCTGCTGCCAGTGTACACAACTCATACCTGCCCTGTAGCACTCTCGGCCACCCGGCCCCTGAAACAGCAACATTTCCCCCCTGCATTAAGTCTCTTACGGCTGGCAAGCAATCAAGAGACAAGGCTTAGCACAGAAAATCTAACACTGGCACAGTCACAGCATTGGAAAGCCAGAATAACTAGAAGATAGAGCAAGTTGAAATAAAGAAAGGAATTCAATATTCTTAAGTTTGCAGACAAGGCAATCATCATGTCTTCTGAGCAGTGATGACCCTGATCATGAGCGTGTAGTTGCAGAGTTCACGAAGCGGTGCAAGTTGTACTTGGACAAACTCAGGAGAAGGTTCTGGATTTCAAGGAGAATCCTTTGATTGTCTCTCCAGTAGTGAAAAGAATAAGGCTGTTGAGTTTGTGCAGTAGTATGAATTAGGGATGGCACGATACCACTTTTTTAGGGCCGATACCGATATTTTACATTTCGATATCGGCCGATACCGATACAAAGCCAATATTTTTTTTTAAAAAAAACAATTGTTTTTTAAAATGCCGGGATACATTTTACATAAGTCAACAGTCTCTCACACAACAAAGTCAAAATCTTTTAGTTGTCCCACGTACAAGACTAAGAACCAGGGAGGGGCAGAGCTTTTCAGGCAGTGGTGCCACAGCTCTGGAACTGTTTACCACTCCAGCTCCATTTAGGTGACTCTGTGGCATCTTAAAAAAACAGTTGAAAACTTCTCTGTTTAACCAGGCTTTCTGTTGACTTTATTTTTATTCTTTTTCTTTTAATATGGTAATGTTAATATGTTTTTAACATGGTGTTTTATCTGGGTTTTTTGATATTGTGTTTAATTATACTTTGGATACTGTGGCTCCTCTGAAAAGGAAAGCCTCAAATCAGAAGTGCCTGACTCCGTGGTATAATTCACAAACGTGCAGCTTAAAGCAGATAACCCGTAAGCTGGAGAGGGAATGGCGTCTCACTAAAGTAGAAGATGCTCATTTAGCCTGGAAAAAGAGTTTGTTGCTCTATAAAAGAGCCCTCCGTAAAGCTAGGACATCTTACTATTCATCATTAATTGAAGAAAATAAGAACAACCCCAGGTTTGTTTTCAGCACTGTAGCCAGGCTGACAAAGAGTCAGAGCTCTGTAGAGCCGAGTATTCCTTTTACTTTAACTAGTAATAACTTCATGGATTTCTTTACAAATAAAATTTTAGACATTAGAGGAAAAATTATTCAAAACCATCTCCAAGATTTATCTTCATGTTCAGCTGCTTTCAGCACTGCTGGTATTTGTTTAGACTCTTTGGCTCCAGTTGATCTTTTGGAGTTAACTTCAATAGTTACTTCCTCCAAACCATCAACATGTTTATTAGATCCCATTCCTACTAGACTGATCAAAGAAGTCTTTCCAATTATTGATGCCTCAATCTTAAATATGATCAGTCTGTCTTTATTAGGTGGCTATGTACCACAGGCCTTCAAGGTGGCTGTAATTAAACCGCTACTTAAAAAGCCATCACTTGACCCAGCTGTCTTAGCTAATTATAGGCCAATCTCCAACCTTCCTTTTCTCTCCAAAATCCTTGAAAGAGTAGTTGTAAAACAGCTAACTGATCATCTGCAGAGGAACGGTTTATTTGAAGAGTTTCAATCAGGTTTCAGAATTCATCACAGTACAGAAACAGCATTAGTGAAGGTTACAAATGATCTTCTTACAGCCTCTGACAGTGGACTCGTCTCTGTGCTTGTCCTGTTGGACCTCAGTGCAGCTTTTGATACTGTTGATCATAACATTTTATTACAGAGATTAGAGCATGCCATAGGTATTAAAGGTACTGCACTGCAGTGGTTTGAATCATATTTATCAAATAGACTCCAATTTGTTCATGTAAATGGGGAGTCGTCTTCACACACTAAGGTTAATTATGGAGTTCCACAGGGTTCTGTGCTAGGTCCAATTTTATTTACATTATACACGCTTCCCTTAGGCAGTATTATTAGAAAACATTGCATCAATTTCCATTGTTATGCAGATGATACTCAGCTTTATCTATCCATGAAGCCAGATGACACACATCATTTAGTTAAACTGCAGGAATGTCTGAAAGACATAAAGGCCTGGATGACCTCTAATTTCCTGCTACTAAATTCAGATAAAACTGAAGTTCTTGTACTCTGCCCCACAAATCTTAGATGCATGGTGTCAAACTAGATACTTACTCTGGATGGCATTACTTTGGCCTCCAGTAACACTGTGAGAAATCTTGGAGTCATTTTTGACCAGGATATGTCCTTCAATGCACGTATTAAACAGATATGTAGGATGACTTTTTTACATCTGCGCAATATTTATAAAATTAGAAACATCCTTTCTCAGACTGATGCTGAAAAGTTAATCCATGCATTTATTACTTCTAGGCTGGACTACTGTAATTCATTACTATCAGGCTGTCCTAAAAACTCCCTGAAAAGCCTTCAGCTGATCCAAAATGCTGCAGCTAGAGTACTGACAGGGACTAGAAAGAGAGAGCATATTTCTCCCATATTGGTTTCTCTTCATTGGCTCCCTGTTAAATCTAGAATAGAATTTAAAATCCTTCTCCTAACATACAAGGTCTTGAATAATCAGGCCCCATCCTATCTCAAAGACCTCATAGTACCGTATCACCCCAATAGAGCACTTCATTCTCAGACTGCTGGCTTACTTGTGGTTCCTAGGATACTTAAAAGTAGAATGGGAGGCAGAGCCTTCAGCTTTCAGGCCCCTCATCTGTGGAACCATCTCCCAGCTTGGATTCGGGAGACAGACACCCTCTCTATTTTCAAGATTAGGCTTAAAACTTTCCTTTTTGATCAAGCTTATAGTTAGGACTGGATCAGACAACCCTGAACCACCCCTTAGTTATGCTGCTATAGGCCTAGGCTGCAGGGGGGGGGAGTCCCATAATGCACTGTTTCTTCTCATTCACCTTTATTTACTTGTTTATACTTCACTCTGTATTTAATCATTATTATTAATCTCTGGCTCTCTTCCACAGCATGTCTTTTGTCCTGTCTCTCTCCACTCAGCCCCAACCGGTCGCAGCAGATGACTGCCCCTCCCTGAGCCTGGTTCTGCTGGAGGTTTCTTCCTGTTAAAAGGGAGTTTTTCCTTCCCACCGTCGCCAAGTGCTTGCTCATAGGGGGTCGTTTTGACTGTTGGGTTTTCTCTGTGTTATTGTAGGGTCTTTACCCACAATACAAAGCGCCTTAAGGCGACTGTTTGTTGTGATTTGGCGCTATATAAATAAAATTGGAATTGAATTATTGTATAGTGCTTTGTGACTTTTTGTCTGTGAAAAGGACTAAATAAATAAACTTTACTTACTTACAACAATCACTCTATCGCCTGAATCCTGTTGCTCCTGTGAGAAGGTCATGCATTGGCTTGTGGTATATTGCAAATTTCAGTAGGGCTGCAACTATCGCTTAATTTAGTAACTGAGTATTCTATCAATTATTCCATCAATTACCTGAGTAACTGGATAAGAGATACTTTTTTCACATTAACAGTTCATCTGCATGTTTTAACTTCCGTACTGCAGTTTTTCCCTGTGTGAAACAAACAGGGTGGATGGAGCAGCTACAAAGTTCTCTGTTCTTCACTTACTGATCAGAAGGTTTGATGAAGGACCTCCAGCTCTTTCCCAGTAAAGGTTTAATGGTGCTTACAGGGAGAAAAGCTTTCTTCCGCTCCATCTGAGCTCACCGGCTCCACCTCTTAAAACTGCAGGTAAATCAGCTGACTGCTGCTGTTGTGTTATCAGTGTTTATGTCAAAAAACTGGGGGCTGCGCGAGCGTAATCTTGTAATGCTTTATATTCACAAGCATTCTCCTAAATACGTTTCTACTGCAGGTCTATATTTAGTCACTAATCAGGGATTAAGTATAAGGGGTCCTTCCGGTACCGGACGCGGCGCTCGCTAGCAGTATGACCGGGAGCTGAAGTAGAGAAAAAAAAATAACAGCTGAAATTCTCAGCACAGCGAGCACACTACACAAACACGCAGAGAGCGGTGGAGGCGTGGGAAACATGTCGGCGATCATCCACTCAGTGTCAAAGGGAATCCGTCGCAGCGACGGAGAACTGTGGGGGTTATTTCCTGATCCCCACTCCATTCCGGTAGGTGGCGGTAATGCAGCTCTAAGCTGGTTTGGTCAACCGCAAACCCACAAGAAGAAGAAGACGACGGAGAACTGTAATGCAGCTAATGTGGGTCGGATCGGATTGGATTGTTTTATGTCTTTCCAATATCCGATCCCGTAATTTAGGCCAGGATCGGACCGATACCGATAGAATATTGGATCGGCGCATCCCTAGTATGAATGCCTTGGCACCATAGTTATAATTATTAATAATAAGCTGGCCTTTGAGTTTCAGATGGATGCTGTCCAAAGTTCATGCAGTGTTATCACAAGCGGGTTCGGGTCACTAAAAGCTAAAAAAACAGGAGTAGTGTGCAGTGTACAGCAAAATGACAGGTGTTATATTGGATGACCTTTCTCAGCTGTATAAGGTTAGGACTTTGAAAAAGGCCCGGCCTGTTCTGGCTGATCCAAGCTGCCCTTTATCAAAGGAGTCCAAGTTGCTTCTGTCTGGTCACAGATACTGCATGTAGGACAAATAGACTCAAAAACTCATTTGTCCCAGCTGCCATTGGTCTTTTGAATAACTCACTATGTTTTTATCCACTCTCCCAATATAAAGCAGGAGGATATTGTCATCATACCGTCCGTCCATGAGGTTTTACTTTTCCGGTCTATAAACTTCAAAAACACAAGGAGTTAATCCATGAAATTTGGTGCATGTGTTCTTTATTCTTCAAAGATGTGCAAAACCATACTGATATGCCTGGTTTAGTACTTTTTGTACACTTTTGACTGTCGAGAGTAAACAGCATGGAGGATTTCAGGTCTCCAAAATAGGGCAAAATAGTTTTGCAGAAGATAATAACATGTCTGCTGAAGGCTTTCTGCTATGAAATGGGGTTTTAATGTTATCCAGACTTCTAAATTTATTTTATATTTTGATTAATGGCAGAAGAACATCCCTATCAAGGGTGAGTCTTGCAAATGTTAATGTTGCTGATGGTTCTCTGATTTGTGCTGACTCTACAACAAATTTCCCCCTTGAGGATAATAAATGTACCCTTGATCCTCGATCCTTGATCAATCAGGGTAACCAAACATTTATGAATTTCTTCTCTTTTATGTCTCAGCATTGATGTAACCTGGAAAGTTGTATTTTGTGTTTATTAAATATATCCAGGTGTTTTTAACTTCCTTCAAGGTTTTCTCCTCAAAAAAGTGCCCTGGCTCTGCGTGTCTTATTTTATGTTGCACACCATATAAGGCAAGGCTTTTATTCTATTACTGAGAACTCAGAGAAGGAGTGCTTCTGACATCTGTTTTTCCTTGTTGGTTCTTTGGCAGTGGTTATTTTTTCTGCTCTGTGGTACTGACCTAGAGCCAGGGGAAGCTCTTGTTTTCCAATATAGCTCAAACAGGCAGACAGCAAAAGGACAGGTGTATAGGAATTGCTTGGCATCATCAGGTGTTCACGTTTTTTTTAATTTACCCCAGCATCATGACCTCTGCAGTTGTTCGTCATATATAGTACGGGTTTAACCAGAGAAAAAGGTATTTCACTAAGTGATGCAGCTGTGTTTTTTGTGCCCATCTGCTATTCATCACTTTTATATTCAGAGAAATAATACGTACTGTAATGAAGGACTTTGTTTGGCACGTGTTTGTGAGCATCTCCTTTATGTCAAATGTCAAAAAAGTAACAGGAATGCTAGATTATTCCTTTAACTAATACACACAGTATGAAAAAAAAAACAGAGTTAATTCAGCATGCACCATCCATTGTGATAGTGTTACACTTTTATTTAGTCACTTCCTGTTCTGATGGCTCCATAATGTAGAGGTTAACACATTTTCCTGACAAGCAAAGTGTTGCTGGTTAAGTTCAAGCCAGAGACACAAATCCAAATTTTATTCTGTTCTCCGTGTGTCCTGCGTTTGTGTCCTCTACCTGTGGACTCCTCACATTAATTATATGATTACAAGCTTGGCTGTAAATGTGCATTTGCACACAAAACAAGCAAAACTAAAAAAAATTATAATAATAGTAGTAGTAAAATTGTAGGACTATGCAGCATACCTGTAGGGTTGAAACATCAGTTGTATCCAGTGGCCACTCAGTAGAAATTATAAGAACCCAGTAGAGTCAGCAAGCTGATGCCTCCTGTTCAGTTGACTCATTATAGAGATCCCAAGTAAATGGTCCATATGATGGAAATTATGCTCCCATGAGGGGAAGTTGATGGGGAATTTTCAGAGGGGCTATAGTTTATATGCAACCATAACAATTACAGTTGATCAGGCTTTGTGACTGGTAATCAACTTCCTTTTGGAAAGAGTTTGAGGGATGGCTGTATGGTTGGGATATTGTGTATGTCCAGATTTTTTTTAATAGTGTGCACCTAATAGAAATACACTGTCAGACTTCATGCAATATTTTTTTCAAGTTAATGTTGAGGATCTGCATTTTTAAGCTGTTTAAAGCACAGGAAGGTTGAATTTATAAATTTATAACTTATGTCATATTGAGCATGGAGTGCTTAAGGATAGATTGGACCGTACACCAGTGAGCTGTTCATGCCACAATGTCTGCAACTAAAGGTTTATTTTATTAACTCATAAATAAATAAATAAACTTTTTTTTGTTTATTTATTTTGATTAATCATTTGGTCTTGATGTCTGCATGTGTCTTTTCTTGTTACAACAGTTTATATTTAAAGATAATTTTGATATGCCAAGGACAAACAGGACAAATTCCAGCACTTTAGAATATAAATTTGCATGATAATCATTTTAAATGTAATTAGATGTAATTTTTTTTATTTTTCACTCATCTGACAAATCTGCAGCTATAGTTTATACTCTTTGCCATTTATTTTATTTTGGTAAAAAAAAAAAAAAGCCTTTTTAAATATTGTATAGCATCATTATTTCCCATGTCTTGTCTTCCTGTTGCTTACTTCTTAGCTGGAAGCGGTGAGATGTTTTTCATTGGTTTCTTTTATGTGCAGAGCATCCTCATTGATTTATTGACCACATGTTTGGCCACATGTAGTTGTCCTCTTTCTGCTATCAGTGGGCCCCATATGGATCCCTCCAGGATGGACACACAGATGGACACAGTGGGGCTCCAGAGCCAGCCTGGCTGGCATACCAGCCTTCTGTTTCCTAATGCCCCTCGCAGAATGGCAGCACATCACAGAGTCACATCAGGAAGACTTCTGATTTATCCATTAGCAATGAAATTATAAAATGCTAATTTTCCTTAGCCTCATATTTGCTCTGGTTGTGTGTTTTTCAGATTAATTAAAAGCCAGTGTTAGTTTATTCAATTAGCATTCAGCCATAGAACGTATGATGATGTGAGTTACACAATAACCATTTAAAAAGACAGACTATACTACAGTTCAATATGACTATCTACTTAGACATCCAAAGGTAAACACTCTATTTAAAAAATCTACTAGTTTGCATTATTTAAGATGTATTCATTGTATAAAATATGTTCACAACAAGAAGTTTTGCTCTCCGGTGTGGTTGGGAAAGGGAATTATTGAGCCCTTGTGATTTTTGTATTGCATGGTGGCACTGAAAAATTAAAAAGATAAAAGATTAGAAAAGTAGAAAATATATTAAACTTTCAGCTCTTGTGTGGTGATAATAACCAAGGGGATCCAATTCCATCTCAAACAGACTGTTTGAAGATCAAAGCCGTGACTTTATCTCCACACTAGTTGAAAGCGACCAGAAAGAGGGCAGGGAAGGCCAGCGCTCTCCCCACATTCTTTTCCGAGCCTTCTTTACCACATAGCTTATGTTGGGCAGTAATTATATTATTGATTCAGCTTTATATGTATAGAATATAATTCTCCAGTAACCTAAGGTGCTTGAGAAATTTTGATTATCAGAGACTGTAGGAAATTAACTCTCAAAGAAACAATTTGGCTCAGCCTATGATTTGTGATGTTCCCACGTTAGTGTAGGAGAGACATATTAGCTCTGGCTTATTGTAGAGTTAAAGTCCGTTGAACATGCATTACAAATATCCTGCTGAGTCATGTTGTACCTGAATGTTTATTATATCTATTCATTTATATTCATTTGTTGTGTACATGTTTTGTTTTCATTTTAGGGGTTCAGATACTACTTCAGTTCACCACAGCATTGCATGTAGCTACTTTTTTCCAAAAACCAACTAGTGAATAATCTATCATAACTGCTATTTCACGAGCAGCAGTAACTCCTAAAACCACCAATCCTACAAAGCTTTGATTACCTCAATTTTCGCCCAATCTCCAGAACCCAAAACATGGCATTTGGGGCCACGTTATGCTTATCGTTTTAATTCTGGACTGGCATGATTGAGCGCTTGAGTCTGATGTAGATATTCACAAACATGACAATTCTTCAAATTGATAACAGCTTTAATTACACTGGCAATATTTGCAATGAAAACAACAATTATACACCTTTCCATTGTAAAAATCTAATATTGAAATTTTATGTCAGTGCCATATTGAATACAGTAGTGTGTGTGTGTGTTCGCAGTCATTAAACATTTGTTCACTATGCCGCACCTTTTCTGTGCTTCAGTAGGAGTCAGATTTGTTTGTTTGAGATGCAAAAGCACTCGAGATTAATTTTGCGAAGGGTCGTGCACCCTTAATCATTTATTTATTTTCATTGCCTGAGGCTCATAATATTCATCAGCATTTTGATGTATAGGTGTATTCATTTACTTCTATTTTAATTGTGGGGAGGCCAGACATTTATGAATATTTTGTGCACAATTAGCATGTCTTACAGTGTTGATGAAACATTTCACTAAATTCCAGGGGTGGGATGATGCTTTAATTATCGCGCGGTGTATTCTAACAATGCTGTGAAAAAAATGTGTTCAGCATTATGGTTGTTTTCTGTTCATCATTTAAAAAAAAAAAAAGCCTAGAATATTCTATTTGTCCTCCCCTCAGTCTATAAACACCTGGCTCTGACGATGACTATCAAATTCACTTTCCAAATCAACAGCTCCCTTGATCGTTGCTCTTACTGGTGTGAGGCAGCACTAGCTCTAAAAAATTATGACCTCTAGTTAGAGACATTGTCCCCGGTGAATACTATAACAAGGCCAGCATTTGGCACTGGAACCAAGCATTTCCCTAGTGGGAAGGAGAGAGGGACCAGACCTCTGGATGTCAGGATAATTGGCAAAGGCACCGGGATCATACAGCAGGAATGACAGACTGACATTCATTACCTTTAATAGTATTTCCACCTTCACTCTGTCACTATTTCCCTGTCTCCTTTTCTCACCATCACGCGCATTCGCTCTCTTTTTTTTTTCATTTTGTTTGTGTCTTTGCCCTCATCAGCCCTCCCACCATCATCCCGTGGGTCACCATGCAATGCCTCTTTGCCATTGTTATCCTTGGCACCTGAGAGATAAAGTCACTCCTGATGACTGATGAGCACAGGTCCATGCAGAGATGAGCAGCAGTTTGTAATGATACAGATATCCTCAAGGCTGTATCTGTACAGCCATGTCAGGTCACAGGCTGGATCAGCAGCAGCGTTATGAAGTACATCATAAAAGTCCTTGTAAATAAAGCAAGTGTTCTTTCAAGCAGCACGCACAGAATAGAAGTTGAAACAGACATGTCCTTAATATGAATAAATGGGAGTCTCATCAACCCTTAACCTGAACACAGCAGAGGACTACCTAACTGAGGTTTGAGGGGCTTTTTTTATGATTCTGCAGTGACTGGAGCAGATAATGACCAGCTGTGGGCATCACTCTCTGAGCTACTCAGGGACCTCATTGGCACACTAAACAACCTAATTATGACACTTTACAGATGCCATCTCGGCCACTAGTGAGACTTTTCCGTTGGCCTCCCAGATTCCACTTGTCCTGATAGTGTAGCCATGGTCAGGCTTTAGTTGGGGACCTCTGGGCTGCTGGGCCGCGGAGGTACGAGGTCGATAGCCAAGCTTAGACAGTAAGCGAGCTGCAGCTCAGTGTGCATTAATTATTCTACATCTCTCTTTTAACTTTCCACTCCCTCAGGTTGTTTACAAAGTAAAGTGAGATGTGAAACCCTGGCATGAATTGACTTGAAAATAACACATTAGCCAAAGAATTATGTATATAAAGTACACCCTCACACTTGTAAAAGAATTACAGAATCAGTTCTCCTGTCTTGTGAACAAGATGCAATGTAAACAGTGGTTCTTAGCCAAAGGCACTTCTGTGATCATTTGTACAGCAAGATGTTTAAACCATTGGTGTACAGTAGGATATTGATTTGGCCATTCAAACCATCTTTCTACAGGGTTTAAGATGTGCTGTGTCTGGAGGTCAGTCAACTGTAAGTGCAACTACATATGTCAAACCACACAGCTCAACTTTTAACACCAGTCAGATGGAAGAAAACCAGCCAAAGGACAAGTTTATTTATACAGTACAACACATTTCATAATAGGTAAACTTATTTCTGTTTTGCGTTCAACTATATAGACTTACAGGATGTGTCTAGGGAAGTGAAACTAGAATATAACAAAAGACTGCAAAAGATGAACAGTACCAACAAATATATTTTAAAATAGAGAACACCTATACTGGACTTTTGTGAATGATGGTAGTGCTATTTTTAGGGAGTAAAAAATTATGTTATTATATATTATCCTATATTCATTACATAAATATATGCAAAATGTTGAAATTTTATTGAAAAGGAAAATGATGGGTTCATTGTTTGTTAACATGAAAACACTAGCAGGCACTCTAATGCAGTTTTGCCAGATGCTGCCTGCGTGGACACCAAGCATCCTTGACACACTGGCCAAAGCATTACTGGCCTCTGAGAGATAATAGTCCCATTAGAGACCTGCATAAGGAGGTTGTGGTGACATGTGCAGGTATATTCTCTGGTCTATCTAACTCACTATTTACCTTCCATATTTCTTAGTAGTAAGGTTTAGGGACTAAACATACTTTAATAGGCATAGGAAAAAATCATGGAACCTTGCACATTGAAAACATGGCATGTTGGGAGTAACAGGCCTGTCGCCTTATTGCCGTGACCTTGTGTGTCTTTGTGCATTAATAGTATGTGCAGTAATACCAACAGCTTTGACAAAACAGCATTATCTGAAGCCCTGGAGCTGTAGCCACACTGCTGGGCAAACTATGTGATGACACCATATCTTAATAACCACTAACATCTTCATATTCCCTAAAAATACCAGATATCGGACAGCACTAATATTGGCTGATATATCAGTCGGCTTTATTTGAAGTTAAGAATTTTGCTATCAGGTATTCTTAATTTTTCCAGCTTAATTAGCTGCCGATAAAAAAAAGCTTAAGATCACCTACAGTGCCTGCCGTGATGAGCTATACTACACATGTAGAGAACAGTTTCTTATCACATCTTTTAAGGCCCCTCTACTATAAGCCAAACATATCTGTTCGGTGCTGACATCAACGAACTCATTTAGGGTACTGTGGACCTTTGTTTACAAAGAGAACTGACATTTTTACAGAATTGAATTGTAGTGTATAATTATTTGCTGAGCATAAACTGAGCCAGGAAATCAGGAAATGTGTGTTGAATTTTCACATTGGTGCTTTCACAGTGACATTACTACTATAGCTCCAATATTACCACTAAACTGCATAACATTGCCTAAAACATTCATTACTTCCCAGATTCTTGGTTAGATGCTGCAGCATGCGTTGCTAAACATGAATAATAACAATATATGACTGGAATTGAAAGCCACCATCTTTTAGCATTTACAGGGAACACCCCTAAAATCTTTCCATGGAGATTGGCTGGTGTCTCTGCTGCTAGTTTTTCGTAACAGCCTTTCAGAGTTTTTGCAAATTATACCTTTTTGACTTGTTGTTTTTTTTGTTTTGTTTTTTTAAAGGTGCGAGCAGCAGAATGTTCAATATTCAAAACAGAAACACCAGCATTGAGCGAGGTCAAAGCAAAACTATAATTACTGCCACTTGACAAATAACTAGAACGTACTGCTTCTGTTCTGTGTGTGATTGCTTCTTCTTTACTTTGGGCTATTCAGTTTCAACCTTGGTATTAACGTGATATTGGAAAACTCCTCTACAATGTAAAGTGTTTTCCTGCAACTTCATTAGTCACACCAGACAGATGCATTAATCCTGGCAGTTAATGAACTGCCTCGTTCTGTAACTCAGACTTGATTACATGTAAGAAATGTGTTACCACTGTAGGAATAGTGGGAGTCATTGCGGATGTTATTCATTTCAGATTTGTTAATTGGTCCAAACACAAAACTCTGATTCAATTTAAAGAGTCTAGTTTCTCTTTATAATCTTTTCAATAATATGACACTCCCTATGTCTGCATTATACACTGTACCGCTAAGATCAGCTCAGCATCACATTGCAAACTAATTTTGCAATCATAGCGAAAATACTTGAAGGTTTAGGTTATAACCTCACAATCTGCAGAGATATTTTTAGGAGATGGGACAGACAAAACAATTTTCTCTGACATTTTCAAGCAATCAAACTGTTACTCATCTTCTTGACAAACCATATCGACACATCAGGAATTCACTTTGGTGATACAATTAGAAATTATGCATACATTTGCATAAATGTTTCCATAAAATCCTTTTGTTTTGAGCTTTCCCTCCAGTGAATGATGGCCTATATTCCTCTACTGATTGCAATCTAAACCAACTGCCACAGTAGGAATATTAATGGATAAGCTGTAATTCAGTTAGGTCTTGATTTGTAAGTACTCGATGTGGTTGAACTCTAATAACCGCATTAACTGGCAAAGTTATTGGCACTATTATTCAAATGTCAATATGTTTTGAAAACTGTATCAGTGTAGCCATTAACCACGTTTCTGTTTCTTCCTAACACTGTCAGACAGGAGGAGCCTCTTCATTTATTACAGTTTTTGACAAATTGAAGCGCACGTTTGTTCAATATTTAACTGTTACCCGTCATTCACTCTCTTTCAGACCTTTTTCTCAAGGGCTTATGAATGTATGCTTCTTGCCCCTGTATTGATCTAACATAATTTGATCATTTTGCAAGACTCTTAAGACTTTACTGTTTCAACTTCTATAGCCATTTAAACTGCATCTTTCCAATTTAATTCAAAAGAAAAGTTTCACCCTCCAGGGAGGTATACAGGAAAATGAAAGAAAATACTGTAGGGATGAACCATCTTTATGCTATTATCCTTCTTGAAGTAAGTATTCATGTAGTAATTTCAGTTTTATATATACTATATTGCCAAAAGTATTTGCCTGTCTGCCTTCACATGCATATTAACTTGAGTGACATCCCATTTATAAGGCATGGGGTTTAATATGATGTCAGCCCACCCTTTGCAGCTATAACAGCTTCAACTCTTCTGGGAAGGAGGGTTGCCACAGCAGATCATCTGTCTCCATCTCGTTGATCCCTCTCATCCTCCTGTCACACCGACCTCCTGCGTGTCCTCCAACACTACATCCATGAACCTTCTCTGTGGTCTTCCTCTTTTCTACCTGCCTGGCTGCTTTGTATTCAGCATCCTTTGTGCAGTGTATCCACTCTCTATTTTATGCACATGTCCAAACCATGTCCAGCCTGGTCTCTCTAACTTTGTCTCCACACTGCTCAACCTGAGCTGTCCCTCTGATATACTCATTTCTGATCCTGTCCAGTTTGGTCACTCCTTCTCATTCGCACACATGCGTTCTGTCTTGCTTTTACTGACTTTCATTCCTCTTCTCTCCAGAGCATACCTCCACCTCTCCAGGTTCTCTTCCACCTGCTCCCTACTATCACTACAGATCACAGTGTTGTCTGTGAACATCAGTCCACTTGACCTCATCTGTCAGTCTGTCCATCACCACTACAAACATGAAATGCTCAGTGCCTATCCAGTCAAATCCTCATAGGTTCCCATGTAAAATTGGTGAGCATACAGCAGAATTAAGGTTTTTTTTGCTAATTTCCAACTGCATAAAAAATGTACAGTGAGGGGATAGGAGTTTAATAACTTACCAGTTTAAATGTTATTAAGGCTTAAAGTTGGCCATTTTGAATGACATTTGGCTAATAGCTGTCTGCTAGGCATTAATTCCAGTCACTGAGCTGGAGCATTCAATTGTGTTTGTGGTGTTGATACTGTTTGAATTATTATTTTTTTATTGCTGTTGTCTGACAAATACTATGCTTTGCTTTGTGGATAATTACACAAACACGTCTTCCAACAAGTCTGTGCTCTAGTTTTGCGAATTGTTGGCTAAGAAACACACAAGGCCTCAAAAGGGTACTCTACAACCCAGTGAGTGGCATCAAGGTGGGTGCATCCATTGAAGTAAGTATTACGGGTATACAGTCTGTGGTTACAAAAGTTGTTATTCTTGTGACATTACTGTAACTCTCTCTGCTGTATGTTTGAAAATTTCTGAAATATGAATTATATGACACCAAGGGCTGCACTTAAGTACCAAGGCTTCCTTGCAGTTTTTCCATCAAACATATGGAGCATATTTATTAAGCAGGAAAATTGTACAAGGTTTTTCCATAAAGGGAGATTGCACAATAACAGCAGGGAACATGCAAAGAGGCTGATCGTGCTCTTTGCTGGGTGATTTGTAACATTAACTTTCAAATGGAAAATTCTCCACTTTTGAAGAAACAGGTTATAATTTTCCTCAGGCTGAATTTAACAAAGGAGTTATTTTTGTTTGTTTCTGTCTTAGCTTGACAAAAACCACACTGTTAATTTATCATGTATCCCAGCAAGTCTGACTCTTAGTGTCTTAGCATGTCAACCACCAATTTGTAAGGTTTTTCATTGCATATATGGCAAATGAGTACATTTGTAGCATAATAAGATACTTAATGTCTGTACAAGTTTTATCTCGCATTGTGCTACCTGTAAGGACAAGATGCTCTCACACTGTAATGACATACACGAGCTGTAAGATTAACTACTCCTTCCTAATCACTTCACCCTGAATGCAATTCCTATTAGTTAATAGTCAGGGGTGGGAGGAGGAGGTGGGACTTTTATGACAATGTTGTTTCATTTAAGCCAGCCAGCCAGATAAAGCATGCTTTGTGTTTTAAAGAGGTGCCTATATGAATAGACTTTAATGGACAAAGCGTTGACGCTGTCATTAGAGAAGTCCAGTGACACCAAATGACCTGAGGTGTGGAAAAACAACGGGTCTCCCAGAGGAGAACATTGGGCCAGAGAAACAGTGTCAGAGGAGAATTATGATGAAGGGATACTGATGCACTTGAAGTGTTTTTGTTCTAGAGGCTTGTAATTACAGCCAAGAGAGCCGAGAATAATTATGTGAGCTCCATCAGTGAATGAGGGGTAGGTGGAGAAAATGAAAATCAGAGATATCATCAACCTCTCAAAGAGGAGGGACGAAAGAAAAGTTGAACATTACTATATTTTTTCCCCTGAGTTAAAAATAAAAAGAAACAAAGAGCAAAGACATTTTTTTTCCTTCTGTCTCTCTTTGAGCTGCTCTAATATTTTCTTCCTCTTTCTCTGACATTTTTTTTCTCCTCGACTCTTTGACTTTTCTATCATTTGCTCTCTCCACACTGGTCTGTCCGCCTTCCGCTCACTCCGCCCTCTCTGACAGTGTTCCAGACTACTCAGGGCAATTACAATTTAAAATGACAAAATGGAGATCATCATCATGTCACGAGATCAAGTGAAATGAAATGGCCCATGAAAAAAGCCAACGTATGCTACTGTGCAGCCCTGTGTGTGTGTGTGTGTGTGTGTGTGTGCATAAATGCGACGCAGTGTACTGTGCTTGTTTGCTCTGCTGTACTTCTAACAGTGTATGACATCTGCCCAGTACAGTGCATTCTGTATCAGAGTTTCTGAGTGAATCGCCCTCAGATGCAGTCAGAGCTAATGTAGTGTAACAGAAGGAGGGTCGTCCTGGTCTGCTCATTTTCCCATCACCATTACTCCCAGCATTCGCCCGCACTCTTGATAGGAGCTGCATTCCTCTCACAGTGAAGTCAGCATTTTTGTAAGCCAGTAAAATATATATAAATCCTGCATGCACTGCTCCTTGAGAGTCATGATCCCTGAGCGGGATTTTATTCTGCGTCTCACCACACTTTGACTCTCTTCACACGCTTTTGAGGAGGAAAGAGAATTGGAGCTAGTCATAAAAACACACACTCCAGTGGCTTCTGTGTATTCTGTAGGCTGCTGTATTAGTTTTTCCTTTCTTTCATTCCTGTAACAGATGGTCTTATAAACTTTAACACGACGTACGGAAAGCAAAAGATACACCAGGAGGACCTTAAATCCAGTTCTGCCATTATTCAAAACCACATTTTTAAAGCCTGATGCTCTTCCAATATTGCATATGTTTTGAAACATGTTTCCCCCATTTGATATTAAATGTGGCTTTAAAGCCTGCAGTTTCTTCTAGAGCACTCAGAAGCCCAGGTTTTGAACTATAGCATTTCTTCAGACAGCTTTCTCTAAGCGGAGTAATGTGTATTCACTGCTACATATCTTTGGCCTCAGCTTTAATTACACTATCGTCAGACAAGTCATATGGGCAGCCACCCCCTCCAGTCGCCATGCTGATCAATAAGTGGACTGACTCCATAGCCATTGCTTCGTGTAAGGTATACTACCAGGAAAAAGAGGAGAGGAAAAAGCCGAAATAGGAGAAAATGATCTTATTGCCTTGTTACTGTGCACAGACGCACAGTATTCATCTGTTCATCTATTCATCAGTGAATTTATTTTATCATTTTAAAAGCTAATTTGATACTTTGTGCTTATTTTGTTTTACCCTTTCTTTGCAGCATATTAACATAAAAGGAGCTCTTTTTTCTTCTTGTTTTCCTCTTGTGCGTTGTGCATATTGCTTGGTAAATGTACATGTTGTTTGTCTAAATGCAAAGCACGGACAGACAGGGTGAATACAGCCTTGCTCATCTTGAAAAGTGCATTTTTTTTGTATAGCTTTTCAAAAAATGTATTTCTGATATTCAGATATAAACAGAGCTACTCTGGGGATGATACTGAAATGAACATGGTGGCAGAGTGCACCATTACTGTACCAAACGCTAAGATAGAAAGAGCAGGAGACAGGCAGGGGGTAAAGTGGGAGAGGGATATGAAGTGAGGGAGGGATATGAAGCTAGGGAGACAGCCCTAAGAGGAAGTGCTTGGATGGGTAGAGTGGAAGATTTGTGTAGACAGAGAGCAATATGGAAGAAGATGATTGAGAAAGATGGACAGGGAAAGATGAGAGACAGAAAAAAAGGGGGATGATTTACAGACAGCAGGAGAGAGCAAGGAAGAAATAGAGCCAAAAAGCAGTGAAAGAAATGGAGAAGAGCTAAGGACCTGGTGACAGGAATAGTATAGAGGAGGTGTCATCGTCAAGGGTGTGCTCAGTAAGATGCCATAAAACACTCCCTTATTCTGCTTACTGTCACAGCATACCGGCTGAAACCCACAAATAGAGGTGTGAGACACACACGCCAAGACTCTGACACTAAAGGCACACTAATGCATTAACATCTCACTTGGGTTTCTTTGCTAACGTTTCTTCTTTGGGTTTGCGACGTATTGCAGCGACACTGGTTCTCCTGTATATTTTTTGTTGGAGCAGTAGTGGGCAGAAACATAATAACCACTGTACAAATTTATGTGAACAGCTGTTTTCCTTTATGGTTATTTTTTTCAGGCAACAAGAACTGGCTGCATGAAGAAATGTAACTGATGATAGCCTTTCATTTCTTTTTCTTTTTTTTTGCATCCATTTTATATAATGTGAACACATCAGCTACCATAGAACTGCCGCTGAACTGCTGTTGTGTAGCAAATTAAGTTCCACTGCTGTTCTGCATATTAATTGCTATAACAGTAAAACACTTATTCCATTAAAACACTTAAGATTTGCATAGATGTGTCTCATTTTTTCTATGATTTGTCATTTTTGTTTATTGTATATTACTCTGGTCAACAAAAAAAACCTTTTTGTCTGCTACCTGAGGAAAAACAACTGATTTTTACCAATTTGGGTATGCTGATTTCAGATATGCAAACAGAATTTCTCTAGCACGTCAGGATCTTGAATTACATAACTATGTCAGATAAATACCAATCGCCAAACTTGACGTCAATGATTTTATTAGAAAAGTACACCATGAACATACAACTGGTGAAAAAAAGACACAGATGGGGCGCCAGGATAGGTCAGGGCATGAGCAGGCGACCCATGTATGCCGCTTGGCTGTGCAGCCAGCACAGGTTCGAGTCCTGGCCTGTCGTCATTTGCCGCTTGTCTTCTCCTCCCCATTCTCCTGTCTATCTCCACTGGAAAACTATAAAAAACAAAAGAAAAGGCCAAAAAAATATCTTAAAAAAAGACACAGATACCAAAATCAATCTCAAACTGATACAGTCCACAATTAGTCTGCCTGAACAGTTCAAAAGTGTGGCTTGCTGCTTCACGCTGTAGAAACCAGCAGCAGTCACCCATCATGTTTGCGTTATAGCGCCCCTGGTACCTGGTACCATTTCAAGATATCTTGATGGAACCTTTCACCATGCTCATCACTCACATCACCCAAATTGGGTGGAAAGAGAGTGAAGATGAGAGTGAAGGAAGTGAATCTTAAGTGACATTCTGCAACCCGTGCTTTTGAATGATATGAGCATGTCGTCAACTAGTTCTTCATAGTTTGTGCCTTTGTGGTTGCCCAAGAAATTCTGTACCACCTGAACAAATGATTCCCATGCTCTTAGGTCAAGGGGTCTGAGCTTAGGTGGAAAGTCTTTGTCTCTAATAAGCTCACAGACTTGGGGTCCATCAAAGATCCCAGCTTTGAGCTTGGCATCCCCCAGAAATTCAATATTCCATCACTTGATGTAGCACTAAATTCTGATTATAGATTTGGAATCAGCATACCTACAATGCCTTATATCAGGTATTTTTCTCCAGGTAGCAAAATCACTGTTGACCAGTGTTAGCGATCTCCACGATTAAAGAAGACAATTAAGCAGTGCTGTCCTTACTAATCAAAACTAATCAGACTATTCAGTTAACCTAATTATTCTTATTTTATTAATTTACAATACCAGTAAACTGTTGGATTACTAGTCCAGGCTGCAGCTACGGCAGATGGCAGCACCACATTTTGTTGTACAGTTATAAACATCCAAGTAAGAAAGTAAGACTGATGACAGCCCCATAAACTAGTGTGGTCCTGCAGTATTTCAATCTAGAAAATTACGATTTATGTATGTAGGTTGTGTCAGAGTAAAAGTGGCATAAGATGTAACCATGTATAGCACAGGCATGTGGATATTAACCAGCAAAGAAACAAGGCAACTGGTGTCAGTCCTGCACCTGCCTTTGGTGCTAGTGATGATGATCTAAGACTTCAGTCACACAGGTGAAAGACCCGCAACAACTATTTGTCAACCATCGGGTGTGAGGGAAAACGTTTCTTGTTTGCATCGCACATTTTCAAGTTTCACTGCAACTTGAGTTAATGGTAAATCAGGCAAGTCAGTGTCTTGGATGCAAACTATGGGGAAACACAAACTGCTACCAAACAAAGCTTTGCTGAGAACATACTCTTTGTGACTGATTTTACCTGGCAACTTCCAGCAACCAATTCCCAAATGGTCAGGGAATGCACATCTTTGCCTAGGCCAAATCGGTCAGTTTGTGTGCAGTGTCATGCATTTAAAATACAGTAGTACACTATTGTTGAAGAATGTGATTAAAGGTTTCAAATAGCACCTGAATGCAAGCAGTCTTTAACCTTGTCTCTTATTGTTAGTCTTAGTTTTTTCCTCCTGTTTAATCAACCAGGAACATCCCTTTTGAATATTCTCTAGGTACATCTTGGCTTTTCTTTGCTACTTTCAGTAGTCATTTATGCTAAGTGAAGGCACTTAAATCCTCTAACGACACATTCCAAATGTGTGGATGTCAATATTTTCTAATAAATTAGGGCCGCTAATTAGATAAGTATGATGTATTTTCTTTACCTGCAATCAAGACTGTTATTTTTCATTATCATCTTTTTCCACCGTGAACCACTTCTTTCTTTGGTCAGGAATAAATGAACTGAACTACCATTCTGAAAACAACCTAAGAACGTTGCTTTTTCCCTGCCTAACTACAGAATGTCCAACCACTGGAAGATGTATTGCCTGGCTCCTGTGTTTCTGACTACTGAAAGACAGGAGCCAGGCAGATACACTGTGACTGAGGGTCTAGTTGAACTAAAGCTAAACAGTGTTGACTAGATCAACCAGAAATTCTTTAGGCAAGTCATACCATGGACATCGACCTCTTGCAAAAGGTAGATTAATGATGTCTACAACTGTCACTGCATGTAACAGATGATACCATCTGCACATCATTACAGTGCAGGCTCAGACACACCTACCATCAGTGGTAAGGTTGTACTAATGAAGATGTTGCAAAGCAGTATGAGCAGATGTAGAATCAGAGCCAAAGAAGGGTCAGTAAGGCAGCTGAAATGACACTCAGCTCAGGGTTTCTAATTGCTGTGTTTGAGCAGTGGAGGAAACATGGGGATCTGACATGTTCACACTGTTTGTTGCAGTGAAGGGACCCGATTAATGAAAGCCCCTGCCTGTGTGTGATGCTGTGCTGGTATCATTGCCAGATGTTGTTGTTTGTTAATGAGAACTGTGGAAAATCTGTTTTGGAAGTGGCATGTGGTGACTTGATGGCTATTTCTTATTATTATTATTATTATCTTATTATTGTACAGTTATCCTCACATAACACAGTTGTTATAAATGACACCTTAGCACCTCTGTATAAACTGAGATTGGCTGTCATTGGTGTAATTGGTTGTAAGGGTAATGTCCACACAAGGGGTGAGAGAAGTTTTCATATTGCTGTTGCCATTATTGGAGGAGGTGCTGTATCAGTGTCTTTAGTATTAAAACAGTTTATTTCTGCAAGTCTACTTTCTCACATTTAGCATACGGATTTAGCATACGGAAAGTACCCGCACTTTAGCTGTGTATGCACCCAAATATTAGAGCAGTACCACAATGTGACATCAGACAGATGTTGCACGAGGGAGACTTTTAAAAAAAATTACTGGATAATATGGACTTAAACTGGACAAACAAATTAATTCTGTTATGAAATCAGGTTTTTACCAACTAAGGCTTCTTTCAAAGGCCTTCTTATCTTTTAATAATTTGAGAGTGTTATAAATGCTTTTATTACAACTCGATTTGACTTTTGTAGTGTCCTTTACGTTGGTGTAAATCAGGCCTTCCTTTCACTCCTTCAATTGGTCCAAAATGCTGCTGCTCGCCTTCTTACCAGAACCTGCAAGATGGAGCATAACTCCCCTGTTCTGTCCTCCCTTCACTGGCTTCCTGTGCGTTTTAGGACTGATTTTAAGATTTTATTGTATGTCTTAAAATCCCTTAATGGGTTGGCTACATTGTATCTTGCTGATCTCTTAACACCTTATGTTCCGTCAAGGTCACTGAGATCTGCTGACCAGCTACTCCTCCATGTTCCAAAAACTAGACTTAAGAATGGGTGGGTGGTGATGGTGGTGGTGGTGGTGGGGGGGGGTCAGCATTCTCAGCTACTGCCCCTCAGCTGTGGCTCACTCCACCCCCTACTGCCTCATGTTAGGCTGGCCCCCACCTTGCATGTTTTTAAAGTACGCCTTAAAACTCATTTTTATTCTTTGGCTTTCAATCCAGAGTGGGAGCTTAGGTATTTGTGCTGTTGTATTATTGTTGTATTATTGTTGTATTTTTTGTGATTCATGGATATATTTATTGATGTATGTATGCATGTGTGTGTATAGTGTATTTCTTATTTTATTGTATAATCCTTTGTTTCATGTGCAGCAGTTTGGTCAACTTTGTTGTTTTAAATGCACTTTATAAATAAATACATTTGGATTGGATTGGATTGGATTGGTTTGGTTTGGATTGGATTGGATTGTATAAAATAGGATTGGATAATGTCCGATTCAACTGCACTGGACATTTTTGTTCTCGCATGCACCTCTGAAGGTTAAATCCTTAGAAAAGTTCAGGGCTGTGGTGCATCTGTGAAAACAGATATAGTTTCCTGAAGTGTTTGCAAGATCTGTTTACTGAAAGGCCACTATACTGTAGGTCTCTAAGACTTTTTCAAATCATTTCAGTACTCTTTTAAAAAGTCAGCATTCTTCACTTGCTGATATCGGGATTTCAAGAACAACCCATTAAGCAGCTGTTCAATTGATTCCCATTAGAAAGAAATGGCCAACAGCAAAAACAAGAGCAATTTTCAACAACATTGAAACCTCAGCTTTGGCAATTACTCTGCTACTGCAACAGGGGTGCTGTGTTCCCTGACAAGGGAGGTACACAAGTCTTAGATCTTTTCAAAGAAGTTGTGATTCATCTTTTGGACATTAATAAACTGAGAATCCTTGTTAGGAGGTTAAAACTTGCTGACATTTGTAGGCTTTCAACAGTAGACAGACCAGAGAGAATATGAAAGTACATGTAGGTGAGCTAAGAAACCAATCAGTCATCAAGATTTCTCTTTTAAACAGTATGGTTGATCTTCCCCAAGATGTATATTCATGTATCTGTGCTTTGTGCTAAAAATTTTTTGTTAAATTCAAGAAAACTGCTGAGGTAGAAACTGCGTTTACTTAAGTACTGTATTTGAATCGGTGCTGCAAGCTGTGCGAGAGTGTTGAATGTAGTAGGAGGGGGGTGCAAGTGGTCATTCATACACTGCAGCTTCAGGAATACTGCTTAATTTTAAAAGAACACACGCCGTGCACGAAAACTGGCCCAGTGTCTCATAATGCTACAGCAGCCTCATTCTCTGTAGTCCATCAGTAGCTAAACTTAAACTTCAACACATCACACTTTCACACCAAATCAGAAACAAACATAAAATTACCACAATAAGGATAATAAGACTGCTAACTGAACACCTTTAATTTGAACATAAACAGTCCCTCGCAATTTCTGGAGTAAAACTGTCCATAGTCCAAATAACCACACCTTATGTGCAAGCCTCGTTTTAATATTTGGCCAGTGATTGGTTATGCATCATAAACTAACACAAAAAAACAACAAATTTTAATTCTAGTACTCCACCTTAGGGACATTTTTCATGTCATTTTAATGCATTTTAATTTTTTTGCATCTCATTTCTTGTCACACTTTTTACATTGAAAAAAATCAGTGAAAATCAGTTCCACTGTTTCTGCGTGCGCACACACACACACACACACACACACTTGGCATGAAACCAGCTCCCTTGCTAGCAAGGGCTCAACGCAATGATTTTAGGACATATTCAATTTTTTTCACAAAAAAACCAAGAGCAAAGCTAGTTTTGTGTAGTAGAATTTATTTTGATCATCTCACATTCCCCAGACTTAAGTGACTCCTTGGGGTCTTTCTTTTGCTACTGCAGATTTTGAACTTCTCAAGATCCACCATATGTCTTGTCTATTTCAACTCCAGAACAATTTAGTCACTTAACTGTCAGGGCAGCAAGCAGAAGGTGGAGTTGGTAAGTGGATTGCTGAAGCCCTCAAGCCGATTTTGCTGATAGATGTTTGGACTTGACCTGTTGGGTTGACCTCTGGGGCAAACTGTAAATTAGATTTTTTTTTTTTTTTATCCAGCACAGACTGTGTTGCTGTGCCGCCTCTGTTTGTCATCCCCACCACCATCAGCAAAGGAATCGCTCGGCATACAGATATTATGAACTCTATGACAGTGAGTGTGCTACATCACCTGGGACCAGTTGAAGTTGTGGATGGTGTGACAGCATTAAGAGGCAGAGAAGAGAAGAAGTGAATGGAGACAAAAGAGGAGGCCTGTTTGGGATGTGAGTGATAGATGGCACGGCCAGGGAAATGGTCTGGAAGAGAATGCTGCGTCAAGCAGTCAACTGGCCAGGCATCGATTTAATCTTGTGCACTCTCCTGATTTGACCGTGTTACAGCGAGATTGAAAAGCCTAAGTGGATGTGGGGCTCTGTTCACTCACCTGAGCACACAACACTGATAAGCCCACAATGAAGCTAGAAGTAGGCTGAAACACTGGCCGAAAAGCAGTGGGGGTGGAACATCACAAGACACAGGGTAAGACAATTGTTTCAGGCCTGCTAACAAGCAGCTAAATCCACTAGAGGGGCTGCTCTATCGATTTATACTAGGGTTGGAGAAGTCGCAAAGCTTATGCAATTGGATCCTTCGTATCCAATGGATTTTGACTCAGATATCTACAGAGATCCCTCTGGCTCAAAGGCTATTGATTGGGCTAAAAAGATTTTATCTAATGAATATTCTAAATGCTGTTAACTGTGAAGCATGTGTCTTTTGAATAAGTTTGATAGATTCTAATAAAGCGTGAGGACTACCGTGTGGTCTGATGTTTATGTATAGCAAAGGGAAATTGATATTGATCCCACAACCATCCTGGTTTCTATGTCACGTGCCACTCCTCTGATCTTTGCTGACCCTTTGCAGTCTGCAGTATAGGCGTTCAAATGTCACAAAATAATCTTTAATTTAAAAAGACGTTGTGCATGAGTCGCATTAAATGTAAATGATCACATTTTGACATTTAGCCTGCTCGCATTGCATTGTGGGATCAGTCGATTTTCAGGATTAGTTGTAATCCTGGGTATTTGGTGATTACATTCATTAATGGAGAAATGTGTTAACTATGGACATTTTTGCTGACTTACAAACTTTTGATGGGCATGAACATACATGAACATGCACACGTGTATTCTGCTGCAGTCACTCTACTCAGTAAATCAGGTCACAGTTATTCTTCCCCTCTCCTGTTTGTCTGCGCATTATGCATTGGTGCGCATGCACATGTAAGCAGGCATGCAGATACACACTTGACAAGCTGCATAAGCAGGGACCTCACAGGTCATACTGTGGACCTCTCTCATGTTTTTAAGATTAAGTGGCAGCCTCACCTTGACCCCTGCGACCTCACTGTTGTTATGAATGCCATTGCTGCATTCTGGGTTCCCGTTAAATAAATTGTCTGGGACAATCAAAACAGTATTAATTTTAGTGCCCTGGTCATAACAGGCTTCTATTTTCATGTAGGTAATGACTGCCACATTTAGTCATGATTGCTTATTGATCTGCTCAGTATCCTTAAACCATTTCTCATCAAACCAATTAGCAAACAAAACTGTTCCTCACTGCTCACACAGTGTAGAGTCATATAACTAGGATATTAGATGCAATATTAAAGCAATATTTACTGGTATCTATAACAGAACCCTGTTTGCAAATTGTTTGTTTCACAATTCTGAATTGGGTGTTGTCTGTGATCAGCAAAGATTTGCATGCTTATATGGCATTATTTAAACATTGCTTACACGTTTATTTATTACAGGAAGAGTGCACAATTGCAGCTTCAGCAAAACTGCTTGCATTCATATACTGTAGCTACAAACACATGAGGGAGCTGACCAGTAGATTCAACCCCAGTCTTTTCCTGCTGTCCACTGACCAGAATATCAGAGCAACTGGAAGCCTTGTGCCTTTTGTTTTGCCCAAAGGCAACACAGCTGACAGCTCAGTATCAAGCCGAAGTGTGTAATAGACACACAGGTCCACAGAGGAAATAAATCAGTGGCATGTTTAACTCACCTAGCTGTGAAAAACCAAGTTTTCTCCAAGAAATCGCAGAGAAGTCAGAAGTGGTTTCTCTCTGTGCTTTTTTCTGTCCCTGGCTTTGGGTCAAGTGAAAGATGGTTAACAGGGAACAGCAAACTGCTTTCTTACCATTTTGCACCAACCATGACCAAAATTCACAACCCTAACCTGTAGGCACAGCTGCAATGAGCTGTTCTGATTTCTCAGTAGCGCATAGGGGCTTCTCAGAGCCCCATAGAAATGTTATTTTCATCAGCATAAGAGTTTGGACATGCACAGTACAATGAAAAAAATTAATTTTATTTACATATGCCACACAGTCACAATGCAGTGCAAATGGTTTACAAAGTAATAACAGCATTTAATTTCGTAATTCAGTGGGCATGAGCTATTCAGTGTCTGGAGTATATATGAACTTACTATAGCAGAAAAACAGGAAGTGTACAGCTAATATGAACCTGTGAAAACATATAAGCTAATATGAACATACATCATCCAGACCTACTAGTTATCAAGTTAGCAAAAAGGTTAGAAAGGCAAAAGCTAAACTGCTGCCTCTAGGATCATCTGGAGGGGCCACGGATCAAACTGTCAACCTCTTGATGAGTGGAAGACACCAAGATAAAAATATAGTCAGTCCTGCTTTTTTATGGTTATCACGAGAATGTTCATAGAGCCATGTAATTTTAATGCCTAGGCGAGGCAAAATAGAGACAGTACCCTTTAATGGTTATTTCACTATTACATGCTTTGGCATGATATCAGTTTGCAGCACATTCATTAATGGGGTCTGTATGCATGTGTGATAAAGAGAGCAAGATGTGGTCATTTTGAGTGAAGGCTTAAAGCTCCAGGTTGTCAAGGTCTTGTAATTGAGGACTCACTGCCTCTGATGGTTGGTTCTAGCAGTGGGTTTATAGTTGTCGTAACCTGTTAATTAAAGTCTAAAAGGATTTCAAATGAGGAGAAAGATAGCCTTCTGCCTAAGGTAGCGGTAGATGTTATTTTTATAATATCCATATGGACAGCTGATGGCACAGCATCCTCCTTATGGCTTCTTTAGACTTTCACCTGGCTTTACTCAGCATTCCCTTTTGTGAATTTCACACATTGTTATGCTGAGATAGCAAGCCCAGTGTATAGTTCATGCTGAGCGAGGTAGCCCGCAATACCTGAGACACTGAGCAATGAATGTGCCTTCTTATTTTGTGTTTGTCATGAGTATTTGTATGGTGTGCACAGATAATCAGGTTACATAAGGTGGAATCTGGGACACTATGTGCAGAGGATATGCCACAAGGTGCTGAGAGTGCCCTGCTCCCATGCTCACTTGCCTGGTTATTCGAAGTGAAGCATCATTTGTGTGAAAACAGCAAAGAGATTATGTTGACATACTTTTGCCGTGTCCAGCTAAGCTTGACAAATTTGAGTATTCAGCCTTAAAAGATTTCAGTTCTTGTTTTTTTTTTTCAACTTTTTTTCTGTTTCTTTAAAAATTCATTAGGAATCTTTGACATGATACACTGAGTCCCTTAAGTTACTATGCAGAAAAATAGGAAATTGTTCATTTGTCATGTATTGCACAGTGAAGCTGGGCTTTTCAACTACTTTGCTTGGCAGAAATCAGATAAATCCTTCTGTCACTGGATGAGCTTGTTAAATATTTTTGTGCATCTGAATGTGTCTTGTCGTATTAAAAAAAATCAGTAGATGACATGCCCGGCAGCAGTCTGTATACTATCTGATTTGAATACATCCCTTGTTGTATTTCCCGTGTTTATTATTCATGTTACCTTTATCACATGAATGCCATTTACTGCAGAGCTTTTTGGCTGGATCACATATTTGCCATGTACACAGGCTACATTACTGGGGCAGTTAAAAGTAACGTGTGAAAGTCTCCACTGGGACACTGAATGCAGGCCAGTATGGGCTCAGATGCAGTGCTTTGAACCACTGGCCCCTGCTAAAAAGGAAAATCAGAGACAAGGTGAGAGAACAGCACTTGGTTAGAGAAGGAGTACAGGATAAGGTTACTCCCGTTCTTGAATTTTTAAGGGGCCATCAGAGAGCTTTCTTTTTTTGTTATATGCAAGGACTCTGGGTGACATGGAAAAGCACTGTACAGGTATTTGATTGTTATAAATTTTGAATATAAAGCGATCACTGACCACTTTGGGCTTTTTAGGTCTAGAGCTCTTTATTTTTCAGTTTTACCATGTATTTGGGATTAACACCAAAAGGATGCAATTATTGGGCTGTGAGCATGTCTCCACAAGGAAAAGCTAAAAGAGGTTGATATCTATGACTCAGGCTGATAATCTATATAGTAGAAAGAATGTTTTTCCTGAGATGCATAGCTCATAATTTCTACTATAAAGCAGGAAGTTGTGAGAATCTCAGTGTCACTTTTAACAGTATTATATATCACTGCACTGAAGGATTTAGTTTTGGTTTGGTTTTGACTTAAAAGTTTCTAGTTTGATGTCTGCAAACCAGCCACAAGTGTCTTTCATTGACAGACTGTAGCTCCAAATGACAAAAAATAACAATAAATCTGCTGTGGCCACATGGCTATAATTTATTGATAAACGTATTCAATATTGAAGTGCCACTCTCATTTGTGGTCAGCATTAAAGCTCTCTGGAAGACACGGCTAAAAAATGTGTGAAAAAGAGCCAGAAAGGGTCGGTTTCTTGGGTTTGACTTATTTATCAAGCCCTCTTACAAAGTACACTCACATTAGAGTGAGCTGTCAGGTTGCCGGTATGATTGCCAAGATTGTATGTGCCACACAGTGCCACACAATGCCTTTAATTATATTGCTGTCTTTTCTCTGTCAGAAAAGACAAAATGGATCAGAGGCCATATGGGAAAAAGTAAGTAAGCAATTATCTGCTTTTGTCTGCTGTTGCTGTCAGTCAGTGGTGGCTTGGATTCTAAACAGCTATCAATGCAGAAGTGGAACTTGAGCGCTGATAGATGAGGTAACATTGGTGCTGCACACAAAATTTTAATAAAGACACGCCATATCTCCATTTGTTATTTCTCAGAAGTGACTTGATTTGTCTTGTGATAAGAGCAAACTAAGATATTCAAATCATTTAGCAATCTGGAAGCTTTCATATATTTTCTCCTGAGGTGCAGTTAATTAAACCGGGTTTCAGGCTGTAGAAGAATAGGTATTACAAAAGCTCATGCCATGAGCAAATCCTTACTGATCTCATGTTGCACGTGGTGCAAGTAATTTCCCACAGAACAGAGAACAGTTGGCCACCTTGGCTTTGCAGCTTCTTGATTGCACCTTTTCATCTAACAACTCACTTTAGTTTCACCTGCTTGTTTCAATGCTCCATCTCTCCCTTTTTCATAGACAGGAAATGTCTATAAAATGTATAATTTATCATAACAATAAATAAGTAAAATAATACACACAAATAAAACCAACTATAAAAGCATAATTTTATCCTAGAAATTAATAAATTAAAAAATTTCAATAGACAGCCGTTCATGTTAATCAAAGGCCAAATAAAATAAGTGTGTCTTAAGAGCAGACTTAAACTTGGCCAATGAAGGCCAATGTTTAATGTCTAATGGTTAAAGCATTCCAGAGTTTTGGACCTGCCATAGAAAAGGCTCTATGTCCTCTGAGCCTCCGCTGTGTTCTCGGCACATCCAGGTAATCCAGTTCAATTCAATTTTATTTTTATAGCTCCAAATCACAAGGCGCTTTGTACAGAGAAAACCCAACAGTCAAAACGACCCCTTATGAGCAAGCATTTGGCGACAGTGGGAAGGAAAAACTCCTTTTTAAGAGGAAGAAACCTCCAGCAGAACCAGGCTCAGGTCACGGCAGTCATCTGCCGCGACCGGTTGGGGCTGAGGGGCTGTTTCCATTTGCTCTAAAGGTGGGTTTAAACTGACAAAATGAGCAATCGGTGTGCAGTTGAAGCTGCCATTCCAGAGGCACAAAGGCATGAAGGATTTGGATTTGGAAAATGATTCACTGCAGTGGAAAGAGTACTGGGTGTGCAATGGTGCATTCAGTCTGACACCTTTTAAGTTCAAGATTATGGTGCAAGACAGTGCAAGACAGACATCTAACACAAAGGGGAATCCTCTCTGTCATCAGTACAATTTACGATCCTTTAGGTATCCTGAGTTCTGTTGGCCTTTCTGCAAAGATCGTCTTGCAAAGGTTTTGTAGAAGTGAGTTGGATTGGGATGATCCTAGACCACCATCAGCCGAGCATGAGTGGAGGAATTGGTTGGACGAGCTTCGTCAGTTGGAACAGTTTCAGGTGGCCAGGTGTCTTAAACCATCAGACTTTTGTGATATCAAAGTGCTCTATTGGGGTGATACGGCACTATGAGGTCTTTGAGATAAGATGGGGCCTGATTATTCAAGACCTTGTATGTTAGCAGAAGGATTTTAAATTGTACTCTAGATTTAACAGGGAGCCAATGAAGAGAAGCCATTATGGGAGAAATCTGCTCTCTCTTTCTAGTCCCTGTCAGTACTCTAGCTGCAGCATTTTGGATCAGCTGAAGGCTTTTCAGGGAGTTTTTAGGACAGCCTGATAATAATGAATTACAGTAGTCCAGCCTAGAAGTAATAAATGCATGGATTAGCTTTTCAGCATCAGTCTGAGAAAGGATGTTTCTAATTTTAGAAATATTGCACAAATGTAAAAAAGCGGTCCAACATATTTGTTTAATATGTGCATTGAAGGACATATCCTGGTCAAAAATGACTCCAAGATTTCTCACAGTGTTACTGGAGGCCAAAGTAATGCCATCCAGAGTAAGTATCTGGTTTGACACCATGTTTCTAAGATTTGTGGGGCCGAGTACAAGAACTTCAGTTTGATCTGAATTTAGAAGCAGGAAATTAGAGGTCATCCAGGCCTTTATGTCTTTAAGACATTCCTGCAGTTTAGCTCATTGATGTGTGTCATCTGACTTTATGGATAGATAAAGCTGAGCATTATCTGGATAACATTAAAAATTGATAAAATGCTTTCTAATAATACTGCCTAAGGGAAGCGTGTATAATGTAAATAAAATTGGACCTAGCACAGAACCCTGTGGGACTCCATAATTAACCTTAGTGTGTGAAGAAGACTCCCCATTTACATGAACAAACTGGAGTCTATTAGATAAATATGATTCAAACCACTGCAGTGCAGTACCTTTAATACCTATGGCATGCTCTAATCTCTGTAATAAAATGTTATGGTCAACAGTATCAAAGCTGCACTGAGGTCCAACAGGACAAGTACAGGTCTGGATAATCACACGACCTGCAGCAGCCAGTCAGATCTGCAGATTTCCCAGATCCACTCCCTGCCGCTTGGAATGGTGAAATGGGAAGTGGCAAGGCCGTGGCAGCAGGGCCAGTCCTTCAGAGTCAACAACAGGCGTCAGCCAGGTGTAAGCAGGGTCCCAGAAAAACAGTCATGAGGCACTCTGTAAACAGGGTACAACAGATATCTTTCAGTTGTCCTTGTATATTGTGCTAAGTAGGCCTTCATCCACAGCAGCCTCACACCACGTCTGCCACGGTAACAGGACTGTTTCCTCCGGAGAGGTGGAGCCAAAGCGCGTTGAAGAAACTCCGGGACCTCTGACAGAACCGGCAGCACGGTTTCTTGGTTGCCATAAGAAAACTCTTTTTCGTCCAGAAGATGAAGATCCAAGAGAATTTGGCGATCATAAACCAATGGCATAGAATTTTTGTAGAAAACACATCAGCAGTGTAAGCAGGCAAGGCAGTGACAGATGGCAGGCCAGACATCTTGGCGCCATCTTGCAGGTAGCACAATGCAGTGTTGAGGCTGTCAATGTAATTTGAAGTCTTATTTAATTTTTGGACAGAGGCCATTTTTATTTATTTGCACATTTTCATTTAAAAATAAAAATTGCATTCACTTTAATATGCTTTATTTATTTGATATTTATTGTTATGGTCACATTAATGTTAAAATAATTGGATTAGTTTCAAACTCATATTTTTATGGGTCATTATTTCAATTGTGATAAGGGACAACAAGGTGATGTTAACAGGTGGGCAGGCTTGAACAGGTGAGGTAAGATTCAAATAATCATTGAGTAATTGACTAATCAATAAAAAAAATGACAGATTATTCGACTACCACAGTAATCTTTAGTTGCAGCCCTATTATCACCAAACGTTTTTGTTATTATTTTTATAAAACTCTTTGAAGAACTGATTAGTCCTGAGTCTGTTTTGAGTCTAAGTTGTACTCAGTTTCTTAAGAATAATGTTACATGTATTCCTGTCTTCATTGTTGTCTTGTTTGAGGATATCAGTATCTGAAAACCCAGTGTTTATCAAATTGTGTCAAAAGACTAGAAATATAAATCCTCTATTCACTTTTGTAGTAACCAGAGAAGGTTCTTATAAACCCTGTGACATCCCGTACTTGTTTTTGGCACTGAGCCTTCTTTACTATATCCTGGGCTGCCTTCAAGCTGGGACCCTTCCTATCAAAGTCCAGAGTTGATGCTGGTGGGTTGATCAAAGACTTATCCCAGCTTGAGATATAAACTTGTTACAGAACTTCTATTGTTATCTGCTATTTGCTAACACAAATGGGTTTCTTTCTTTTTCTGCCTCCTAAACATATTGGACTTCCTCAGAGTTGTGTGCTGTGGATACCACACAACTCTGGCAAATGAGGGTTATGAGGAACATTCCAGCATCTAATTCCATCCATCCATTTTCTTCCGCTTATCTGGGGCCAGGTCACTGAGGCAGCAGCCTACAGTGCCTTGCTAAAGTATTCGGCCCCCTTGAACTTTTCAACCTTTTGCCACATTTCAGGCTTCAAACATAAAGATATAAAATTTAAATTTTTTGTGAAGAATCAACAACAAGTGGGACACAATCGTGAAGTGGAATGAAATTTATTGGATGTGTCAAACTTTTTTAACAAATAAAAACTGAAAAGTGGGGCGTGCAATATTATTCGGCCCCCTTGCGTTAATACTTTGTAGCGCTACCTTTTGCTGCAATTACAGCTGCAAGTCTCTTGGGGTATGTCTCTATCAGTTTTGCACATCGAGAGACTGAAATTCTCGCCCATTCTTCATTGCAAAACAGCTGGAGCTCAGTGAGGTTGGATGGAGAGCGTTTGTGAACAGCAGTCTTCAGCTCTTTCCACAGATTCTCCATTGGATTCAGGTCTGGACTTTGACTTGGCCATTCCAACACCTGGATACGTTTATTTGTGAACCGTTCCATTGTAGATTTGGCTTTATGTTTTGGATCATTGTCTTGTTGGAAGATAAATGCAAGATGGCGCCTGTGTTCAGTTGTGCCTCTGTCCACATGTTTGTCTATTTTATATGCTTTATCAGTGTTTTTTGTTACATTTTCATCTGGCGTCTTCTGCCTACAGATATATGATTGCCATTCGCTACTGGTGATCAAATCTGTTATGGATAATCTCAACAACACGAAGTTGTTTTTCCACTGCCCCTGGAGTGGGGTGTGGCCCCCAGTGTATTTCCACTGTTGCCAGTCACTCTGCCCTTACTTCGCAGACCTTATCGGAGGAGGTTACGAAAGAGAGCTGGTTTCCTTGTGCAGCTTTGTTGACTTCATAGAGAAGTGGATATACAGGGTCTTTGTTTGCGGGCCACTAGCGGGCAGATTTGTAAGACACTGGTCGGGGCTGGTCTTGTTTCCATGCTCCCTTATGTCTACCACCCGGGCTACCGTCTGAAAGGGTGGCAACCTGCGGCTCAACGTGGCAGGAACCCTGTTTTGCTGTGCAGCTTACTCTGCTGTACGGACTCTGTTCCAGGTGCTTCTACACATGACTCGAAGGCTCTTTCCGTCAAAATGATGGTATTAATGCCTGCTCTATTGCTAATATGTCTCATATTTTAAATGATTTGTTTTGTAGTGAGAAGCTGGATTTTCTGTTTATCTCTGAGATCTGGCAGCGTGAGAATGAAGGTTCACATCTTTTAGAACTTCGTCCTGAGACTGTTCATTTTTCAGTGCACCACGGACCTCTGGCCGTGGAACAGCTGTAATTTTTAAAAGGACATTTTTATGCCAGATGATCTCTGTGGGTTGTTATGACTCCTTCAAAATGACTATGATCAAAATTGATTGAGTTCAGCCCGTGCACTGGTATTTTAATTTATCGTCCACCCTGGCTCTCCTGCATCTTTTTTTTTTTTTTTAAATCAGACTTTCAAATCTTTTTATCCTCCTATTAAACTTGGCAGGATTATTATTGTTGGGGACTTCAACATTCATGCTGAAGACCCATCAAAAGCCAACACTAAGGAGTTCCTGAGCATCATGGACTCCTTTAACTTTGTTCAACATGTATCTGGGCCTACTCACACTGCTGGAAGTACTTTGGATTTGGTCTTTACTTATGGTGTTACCCTCAACCATCTGCACATAAACAAAGTTCTCTTCAGTGACCATAAATCAGTTTCTTTTGTTTCTTGTAATCCAGAATCTTCTCCTCAAGGTTGCATTAAAGGTAGACATTTTATTGATGATTCTGTTTTATCTGAGTTTTCTTCTCTTTTCAATTTTACAGCTCATCCTGATGCTCCTTTTTAACTCTTTTAATGAACGCCGCCTAACCATTCTCAATCAGGTTGCTCCTTTGAAAACTAGGCATTTCTCTGTTAGTTCTTGTATACTCTGGTTAACCCCTTAACTGGCCACTCCAAAATCACCAAAGACGCCTGAAAAAGCATACCCAAATTAAATCAGCTGCTGTTCCTGAACTCTTTGGAGTACATGCAAAAGCTTGGTCTCTTTGTGAAGAAGACAAGCTATACGTTTCATTTTTTGTAGCTATTAAGTTTGGAACACAGAAAAATTAGACAATTTTTGCCTCGCCTAGACTTTTCCTGTTTGTTTTTATGTAACTATGTACACTGTAGAAGGTATGGACTGGAAAATATAATGAAGCTGTAGAATGAAGTCTTTTCAACGTGCATTTCAAATTTTATCAAGATAGCACAAAAACCTGCTGTTTTATAAAGGTTTTTGTGTGATGATCTCCAGGCGTGGACTTGCTTGTGCCATTTGGAGACTCTGTGCCACATGTGAGCCAGCCTGTGATATGCAAACTTCAAATGTCTGTAACTCCTCAATGCTTCAACATACAGTCATCAATGAGGCTCTAATCAAAGATACTACCCTGAGGAATCCTCTGCTACACACAAATTTACTGATAGTACAAATTAATTATAATTATAGACATATAAATCAGAGGTTGCCCTAATTTGTAAAAGAAGGAAAATGTTAGGCCTTCATTCACAACCCCCCCCCCAGTCTATTTTCAGTGATTCCTTCACACACCCAAAATATATAAACTGTATATTGATCAAAAGTTACAGTAAATGTAAACATTACATATACACATAAAATAAAAAACCACAATCCTCCCAATAGTCCTTCTCTGATACACAACTTACAACCTCCTCCCAAACAATTATCCCCACCCCCACAAACACAAAGCAACTCACACAAAGCCCACCGCAAAGCATAAAGCTTTTTGTAAAACTTTAGACACTTACTGGTCAAAAGAAGCTCTGAGTCACTGTCCTCCTCATCCTGCTGTAATAAAGACCGCCGTGAGAGCCTTACCAGACCCATAACACACCTACCCTGCCCCCCAACACTGCTCTTGTACATTTCCATATGTAAAGCACACACACACACACCATAGAAGTGGCGTAACACCAGCATACGGTGATGTTTTCTGTGTAATGGTGCATGTTAAGCTCACCATTACATACATATATACATCTAAACGGCATATAATACGAGGACGAGCTGAGAATAAAAAGCTACACGGTGCCATGAATCGCCTTCAGAGTAACAGCTGTTCATTCGTGGGCTTCTGCAATTAAAAGTGCGACTTCTAATAAATAATAATCCACTCTCGTTAGTCATTTAGTTACTTCGTTGAAGAAATAATAGTTTTTTGATACTTTCTGACAATCCGTTGGTGAGAAAAAGTCCTGTAAACACTGTTTACCCATGCCGGCGCACACACTCTTACTTCCTATTCAGCTTCGCGCACGGAGGACACACTGAATACGTGCTGAATATGCAGGAAGTTTGTGGATTCATGTGAAAACACACCCCATAGTGCCATATACCCACGTGTCATGAATTGTATTGGCTATACAGCTGTGGTTTTGGATTTTGGGTCAGATTTGACCAACAAGAATGATTGGAGAACATTTGGGGCAGGTCCAGAGAAGTCACATGATGCTGTCTGGTTATTATTGGCTCTGGAAAATCCATTTCATAACATGATTGGCCAAATGAGGTGTCAATCCAATTCTGAGGGTCTAGTCTGTCATATAAA